>OZ025240.1:60986138-61288638 GCA_964019155.1 Osedax fenrisi | reverse complement strand
ATATCCACTAATAGAACATTATTTATAATATTTCATTTCTAGATTATTATTGTACAATAATCATCATTCCTATAACTTGTTGATAATATTCTTATAATTGTTATATAATATATATATACTTATATATTAATTTATTACATTAAGAATAATTATATTTAGTAGTTAAGAATACTGGTCGATATATCATCATTACCTCTTTCAATACCTATAAGCATATAATAGCGTTACAAATAAACATACATTATTATAAACCTAAAACTAGCATTATTAGTAAGCTAATCTCCTTCACTCCAGTGTTAGAACACTCCATGCCCCACTGAAATCCATGAATCCAATGGAAGACGGAATCAAGATATTCTTAAACGAGGGTGTGTATATGTTTGCTACACGTTCATAGTATATCCTTAAAAACAGTGATATTGCCTCGTGGTTTATTTAATTTATCCACAAATACTAACATATATAGTAACTATTAATACCTTTATTGAATATAATTGATTATAGACAGTTACCTATGATCATCAGATAATGTACATAATATGCCTATCTACTGTATTTATTTTTAATTTAACTTTACCTGATGATTTCAATAATAAAATTTGTTTTAATCCGGCAATAAATTATTTAAATATTGAACATATTAAATAATTTATTTAAATATTGAACATATTAAATAAATTATTTAAATTAATATTAATGAAGCTTTTCAATGTTAACCGTATAAACATGAATCTAATGTTTACGTATCTCGCATCATTACACACCGCACTACTACAATAGGAAACAAAATCATTCATCTGCCCGGTATAGCCGCGGAACTCGAGTTATTCGTCAGAGATAAACACAACAGCGAACAGTTAGACACGAAGCATACGTGATCATTAACCAGTTTACGATCAGTATGACGAACAGCTATAGTGAACTGCATGCTTTATTATATACACATGAATGTGCGTAACACAATGCAGGCGTGTAACATACATGATGCAAGCGTGAATGCTTATTAACATTACGTTGGTAAGGCAAGAACACACCTACAGTCTTTAATATATCCTATGATGTCTCGTTCACCGAATAAGACTAGAATAATAATAATAATATAGTTTATTAGGTAAACAAAAAATGAATATATAAACAAAAATAATGAAGACAAAATAGATATAAATTGATACCAAAAACGACATGGTACAAAAATTAACATTAGGTTTATAATTAATAAAAAAATGCCTTGGTTTATGCATGCCGAACAGTTAGAATGTAACTAAAACTAGATGATCCAGCCTACTTAATAGGCAATACGCAG
Source organism: Osedax fenrisi (assembly GCA_964019155.1). Taxonomy (NCBI): domain Eukaryota; kingdom Metazoa; phylum Annelida; class Polychaeta; order Sabellida; family Siboglinidae; genus Osedax; species Osedax fenrisi. The sequence continues at coordinate 61,287,335 of OZ025240.1, read as the reverse complement.
TAACCTAATGTAATATAGCTTACTATTAATATACTCTACTATAATATCATATATATCATATATAATATAAATCATATATATAATGTGTTATTAATTACCTTACTTACCTTACCAGGTCGAGCTTGCTCGGCATTTCTTGACACGTTCCATCCATCCTTTTCTATCGTTCATCGCGGTTGGAATCTCATCTATATTGCATCCGGTATCCTCCAGTAGTTGATCGATGTACGTCTTGGCAGGTCGTCCTCGTGGCCGTTTGCTGTGAGTTGGTTGCCAGAGAAGTACATCACTTGCTAGCTCATCTTTGCTTCGCCAACAATGGCCTGCAAATCTTAGGCGTTGTTTCCGAATAAAGGCTGATATTCTTGGGATTTCAAGATAGAGGTCTTTGTTAGAGATGTGATCTTTCCAGCATTTATTGAGTGCAGCACGGAGCATGCGAGTATATGCTCCATCCAGTCTTTTTTCCAACGTTGCTATTAGAGTCCAAGTCGTCGCACCATACACTAGTACTGATTCCACCGCAGCTCGGAAAAAGCTTCTTTTGAGATTTTCTGATAGTTTTGATTTATACAGTATATTCATACTATTCAGTGCAGCCCAGGCTTTTGCTATTCTTGTATTGATATCATTTTCAGTATTTGCGATGTAGCTGCCGAGATATTTGAAATTGTCTACGTTTTTGATAGAATTTCCATTTCTGCTTATCATGTTGTCACTCTTTGAATTTAGGCTCATATACTCAGTTTTATCTGAGTTTATTTTCAGTCCAATGTCTTCTGCAGCTTCTTCGATTTGATGTAGCATTTTCTCAGCATATTTTATTGTATCTGCAGTAACTGCAATATCGTCTGCGTAGTCAATGTCGGTAATATGTATAGCTGGATGTCGACTGCTTCTTCTTTGTGAAAGTGTAAAGCCTAGATTAATATTATCATCTATGGAGTGTTTTAGTATATAGTCAAGGCAGATTATGAATAAATACGGAGCCAATGTATCTCCTTGTAGGACACCGGTCGTAATTTCAAAATAAGGAGTATCTCCGTCAGGTGATCTGACCATAGCGCTTGTATTCCTATATATCATCATTATTGCATTGACTATGTCCTTTGGTATTCCATATATTATTAATATATTTTCCATTTTAAGTCTGTCTATAGAATCGAAAGCCTTTGCAAAGTCAATAAAAAGCAGCGTTATAGGTAGCTTTTTGGCTTTCACGCCTTCTAATATGCGCCGAATTGTTAATATTTGTCCAGATGTGGATCGGTTTGTCCTGAATCTATTTTGATTTTTCCTTAGGATAGGGTCGATCACAGGTCTTATCCTGTTCAGTAACATCAGGTTGTATATCTTGGCAGCAATTGGTGTAAGTGTGATTCCTCTATAGTTTTTCGTTATTGATAGATTACCTTTTTTGGGGAAAGGGAGAATGCACCCTTCTCTCCATCTTCTAATACATTCTTGGTTGTATACACAATTACAGGATTCTAGAAGAAATTCTTGAAAATCAGCTATTTTCCATACTTCAGCAGGAATTTCATCGAGGCCAACCGCTTTTCCATTCTGAATACTTTTGGTGGCTTTTGATAATTCAGGTGCAGTAAAAGGTCCAGTTTCTATATTTAGATGCTTATTGGTATTTACGATGCATTCATTTCCGCAATTTGTTGAAGTTTGTATCGTTTTGCCGAGTAGTTCTTTGAAGTGTTGGTGCCATAGTTGTATGCGTTCTTTTTCGCTATTTGCTTTAATCTTGGCTTTTTCTGTATTCTTTCGTCCGCTGACTTCGTTGACTGTTTTCCATGCAAGTGCTGATTTTTTAAAACTGATTGTGTTTTTTATTTCATCAATCTTGCGAGTAACATATTCGGTTTGTTCATTTTCATACATTTTAGTGAGCACATTTTGAGCATCTGTAAAATTTTTGATATTTTCTGAAGTTGGATCGCTGTTTTTGATCTCTGCCGCTTGATGGAGTATTTCACACTTTTGACATATATACGGTGTTTCCCATGGTAATTTCTTTATCAATTTCGGTTTCAACGGGATTTCTTTTGTAGCTGCTTCCTTGCAGGCTTTTTCAAAATTGTTATATCTAGAGTTTGCAGTTGATTCGTTTTGTTCAGTTTCTTGGAGGACTGTATATCCGTTTTTCACTTCAGTAATGAAACTTTTTCGGACATCGCTATCGTCTTTCAGTGTGGACCAATTAAAGGGCTTATTTTGACATAATTTCTTTTTATTGGCTCTCAGACAAAGACATATTTTAGCTGAAATTATACGATGGTCAGATGCTACACTAATAAACGAATTGAATGCTCTACAGTTTTTGGCGCTGTTTTTCCACTTCTTGTTGATGATTAAAAAATCAATCTGAGATTTAAAACCATTTGGTGAGGTATGTGTCCATTTCTGTCCTAATCTTTTCTGGAAATGAGTATTTAGGCATAATAGATTATTTTCTTGAAGATAACTTTGTAACATATTACCGTTTCGGTTTGTTTCACTGTGTAGGGAATATTTATGTCCATCATCGTATCCAAGGTGTGCGTTGAAGTCTCCTCCTATAATTAGTACATTATGCTTTGGGATGTTTCTTGTAAATGCGTTTAGATCAGTATAGAATAATGCAACCTCCTGTTCATCGGTAACGTTTGTCGGGCTGTAGCATGATATAACTGTTGTCATCGGGTTTCCTTCGAAGTGTATTGCCATTATTCTGGGGTTTATTTTTTCAACGCTTGTTATTTTATCATATGCTCTCGAGTTCAATAGTATACCAATTCCACCGGTAGCAGCATTCATACTGTTTTTCCATGCAGAGCAAGTTATTAGTATCCATTTTCCGAAGTTGTGTTCTTTGATATCAATGTTAGGGTGTACGAATCTGTGTTCTTGTATGCATAAAACATCATGTCTTGTTTTTTCAGCTGAAGCTACTAGTTCTGGTACCTTCCATTTTCTTTGTAAAGTCTGTGTGTTTAATGATCCGAAGATCATACTTTTCTTCGACACTAAAAGTTTTGGTGTATTGTGTTTCTCAGTAGCTATTTTTTCGACTGCAACCTGAGATGGAATTGCAGGACGCGCTTCTTGTTCCGCGCGACGAGCGATGCGGGATGGGATATGTGATTGTGTCATTTAATTTGCTTTCGGTAGCTGGGTAAAATGTGCGGTCGCCACTCCATACACAAGTGGGGTTTGCACCATAAAACCGGTGCGGGTGGCAACAGAGTAATAGGTCTTGCCAAATGACGACTCTGATTTTTGGTTCGGGACTGCTTATTGAATAGATTATTCATGTATTCGCAGCTAACACTCCATATCTGGAGGTCTACTTCCCCTATCCACCACCTGGGGACCTGCTGGATGGGAGTTAATATCTCCACACCAGTAAATTATTATTAATTGAGGAACTTTAATAACAGTAATATCGTTTGCGATTCCATCTAGTGGGAACTAAGTAATCTAACTATATGGAAACGGTGGTAACAAAGTGAATTACACTTTTAATGATTAAAACTAACTTCGCTTAACGGCTAAGTTCGGAGAAAATGAGATGATTTCCACTGTTGTCAGATTACCTCTACCAAATCTTAACTTAATATATACTTAATATATGCACAATTTATATACACCTTAACTTATATACACATCCCCTTAATTGATATACACACGCCCACACTCGCATAACCACGCCCACACTCACACTCACATAACCACACCCACACTCGTATAACCACGCCCACACTCGCATAACCACGCCCATACTCGTATAAACACGCCCATACTCGTATAAACACGCCCACACTCGCATAAACACGCCCACACTTACATAACCCATATGCCCACTCTCAGATTTAACAAGTTCTCCATAGCTGCGGACACCAGTGCCATAGTTGTGCTGCACAACCTCACCACATCGGTATGCACACTGCAGGACAGTCAATGCGTGTACACGTCATCTGAGGGCACTGACTTCGTTAGTTCCCGTCCTACTCAATAGGCGGTGCGGCGGCGATTAGTTCACTACGATACCGTGTAGGTTCGGTAGAGTGTAAGTGTAATAGAGTTTTAAAAGTAAGACTTTAGTTTATGAAAATTACAAATATATTTACAACGATAACGTATTCTAATTAGTAATCACTATTTTTGTTTAACATCATATATATATATGTAAATAGTAGACATTTATATTAGCAATTTTATTTCTGCCTCTCTTTAATAATAATGAGGAATTTAATAATAATGATATAGAATATGAATCCAATTCTACACTTTGAATCTCACATCTACACCACATAATGATCAGCTAATGATCAGCTAATGATCAGCTAGTCTCGTGTTATAACATAGATAACCACCACACACAGATGGAGTTCAGCATACAGTCGATGCGTTACCTATATTCCCTAAGATCCCCTATCGTGATCTACTTCAGCGAGCGTCGCCTCACCTCCCCCCAAGACGTACACTCGTACGAGAAGAAACTCTCAACCAATCGATATCCATCCTGCTGGGTGTTAGTCTGCAATATATACATACATATATATATATATATATATATATATATATATATATATATATATATATATATATATTATAGTATACTCAATTCTAAGAATTCATCACAATGTAACAATAATTGATGACATTCACCATATATATTGTTATTTCATAGCAATTTCATTGAACTAAATATATCAGCAATTAGATTTACTACCCTACGCTGATATACTAGTGGATGAATGTATTCTATAATCGGTGTATGTCAGTTACGTATATGCCCCCCATGTTAACTGAGTCGATGTATCGAGGTGTACTAATAATAACCTACGAATAATTCATTTGTAGAATTTTGTATCGCAATCACTCGTTCAATTAATATTTATAATTATGAATATATGTTATAATTATGTTATATATTGTGAATATATTTATATATGTTATAATTATGTTATATATATGTTGTCATCATATATACATATGAAGTAATTATTTGATATATAAACACATAAAATACATATAGATTAATCATCAGATTATTGATCATTATTTATATTATTTGTATGGTATACAGCTATATAGTTTACAGTTTATGAAACTATAGTCTATAGTATAGTATAGTATACTATATTATAAATCTATTTTTTATGTTTAAAATCTATACACAAAATCTATCTCACTTTGTTTACATAGCAACCAATATATAGTTGTGTTAATAACTGCTTAGCTTTTAAATATCTTTTAATTGTATTATTATTATAAAGATAAGTAAGTATTCATTTATTTTTTATATTATCTATTATATTAATATATATTAAATATTAATATCCAACTTATTTGAAATACATAATAGTTGTCTTTAAATTATAATCATATCTTATTTAGATATAATTATATTTAGTATTTGTTTACATTTTATTATAACAAAATAAAAATCCTAAAAAATAAATAATAATCACAAAGATAATAGAATTATAAATTCGATAAATTAATTAAATTCAAATATATATTACATACTGTTTATGTATATTTATACTTAGCTACATTATTTACTATTTATAAAATTAATTAACTAGTAGTTTATAATAATATTATAACTGATATTCTCCCGTGGATCTTCCTTGGGAATTTGCTTTTGGTAGTCGGATCTACCAACCTTCATTTGAGGTTAGCTACCAACTTACACCTAGATAGTCTACTGCTGTATTTACTTACATACAGATCCATCAATTCTACCTCGGACGATATACTGCCTTAAATCTCAGACAATCGGACCATCATTGCCCGGCTGCCACCAAGCATACCAGGAGCCTACTAAAGTCAACCGGTGCTTGTCAAGTCAACTCGGTATATAGCAAAACGGACTGAATACCAAACTTCTTCAAAAATATCCCTGTTACGACCAGTTTTTATACATTTATTATTATATTTATTATTATCTATTTCATTCAATTTAATCCCACAATCTCAAGTATACCATGTCCTCAAATTGTTCACATTGTAACCTTCCCGCATGCGAATATTATCTCAAATGTAAAACATGTCCATCTATTTTACATTATAATTGTTTATACCCCGCAGCTATTATTTCTAAATCCTGGTTTCATTCTAAAAACCCCCCTCCCGCTTATGCTATTGCTATATTTAATTCACCTAACTTCATCTTCACATGTTCCTCATGCCTAGCCTTAAATAAGTTTCCTTCGACTAATCATACAACTACTCAACCCATTACTATGCCATATTCACCTTCTACTTTAACTGACAAATCTATACATAATACTTGTTCCAAGGTAACGCCAAATATAACATCTGATATATATTCTTCTACTACGACTATTAATATCCAGCCCAAGCATCAGCCCAATGCTAATACTTCTAGAAACATTCCAAAGCTAATGGACTTAAAATTTTCCTCAAATCACACACCAACCCCTATATTATCTAGTTCAACTTATTCAAAGTCTTCATCCATACGCTCCATAGATAATTCCCTCATACTAGTACTTGAACACCTTCTTCCTTATGAAGTTAACTATAATTTCATAGTATCATTAATTGACTATATAAAACTTCCACATTCTTATATTACTTCTGCCTCATTTCTTACCAGTACTGCTATATTACGTTTCACTAATATTTCTGCTCGTGATATATGTTTCTCCTCCCTTCTAAAAATCTCACCACATAGTAATTTTAAGCATATATTTATTCGTCATTATTTACCTGACTCTACTAGACTTCTTGGTAAGGTACTATATCATGCCCTAAAACAAAAACTCACGCCCATTTTGTATAAAGTATTTTTTAATAATCGTTCCCAAATATTTGAACTTAGGGATAAAAAAAATCCTCTTTCATATCCCCCTTTTCTCATCCCTGAATCTGATCTAACAAAATGGTTTGATTCTTTTGATCACTATAAGAAATCATTTATAAATAATTCTTCCTCTCAAGCCTGACTATCCTCTAATATAGCCTTGATCAATATTCGCTCCTTGAGATCAAATATATCCCTTCTGTTCCCATACCTTAAATTACAAAAATTTATTATAATCGCATTGACTGAGACCTGGATTTCTAATAATGACTCTGATATATTTGCCTCCATCTTGGACTTTGGATATACACTCTATCTCGCTCCACGACAAACGGGCCGTGGTGGTGGGGTAGGATTTATGATACGTAATGATTTTTACCTATCTCCATCCATTTCATTCCCCCCCTTTTCATATAGTGATTGTATTTCGCTGACCCTCAAGCTTCCTAACTTAACTCTACATCTTACCGTTATCTATCGTCCCCCAAAACCTGAAACCAGTTTATTCTTTGATGAATTTCATGATTTTATCCATAAACTTCCTTCATCTTCATCCTATCTACCAATAGTTCTTGGTGACTTAAACTATCACTATAATTCTCCCATCTATCCCCATGGTGACTTTAAACTCCTAACTGAGTCTCTTTCCTTGTGCCAACATATATCATTTCCTACCCATTCTAGTGGCAATACACTTGATATGATATTTACACCCCTATCCAGTCCTCTTATTAGATGTATAAACCCTAACTCCTTTCAAAAAATTGAACTACTAACTGATCATTTTATTATTGAATTCTCTATAAATCTAAAATTCTCAAATATTAAACGAAAACGTATTACATATAGAGATTTGAAGTCTATCGACCTACCAAGATTTGTAAACAATATCAAAACTGAGATCTCTTCTTCAACTTCCCTCTGTCCGGTACTCCTAAACTCCACTCTCCTAAATATTATCAATATACATGCACCTACAAAAACTACATTAATTACCGACCGCCCTTTTTCTCCCTGGTTCTCCCACGAACTTTTCATCTTCAAGAAGAGTGTTCGAAAATTTGAGAAGAAATTTCTTAAAAATCCTTCTACTGAAACTAAATTAGCACTATCACTAGCTAGAAAAAATTACAAATCTACTATATCTCGTTCAAAATCTATCTATTATAACAAAAAGATAGCATTGATATCCTCCAATCCTCGCAAATTATTTAAAATAGCAAATAAAATTCTCTCTCCTCCAGATGAAAAAATCCTCCCCATTTTACCTAACACGTCAAATTTTCAACTGTGTTCTCTTTTTGAAAAATTCTTTAAACATAAAATTGCAATCATTAATAATATTATTTGCGCATCTACTCAACCCATACTCAATCCTACCATATATATTACCCATCATATTGACTCATTAAGTACATTCACTATTCCTTCACTGTATGAAGTAAATTACCTACTCATGAAATCTCACTGTACCTCCCCCACTGATCCCCTACCTTTATCATTATATCACAAACTTTCACCCTTATTTTCTCCTATTTTCTTGGATATTGTTGCGAACTCACTAAACTCTGGCCAAGTTTCACCCTGTCTCAAGACTGCCATAATATCCCCAATTCTAAAAAAACAAAACTTAGACCCAAACTCATTTAGCAATTATCGCCCGATCTCCCACCTACCCTTATTAAGTAAAATATTAGAAAGAATTGTTTCCAAACAACTCATAGCCCATGTAAGTAAAAATAATCTTTTCGACCCGTTTCAAAGCGCTTTTCGTAAGGGTCATTCAACCGAAACAGCTCTCCTCCGTATTACTGACACTATATTATCTACCTTAAATAGCAACACGTGTTGCCAGCTAATCCTACTTGATCTATCATCTGCTTTTGATACCCTGGACCATAACATATTAATCTCGCGACTTACTTTAATGGGTATATCTGGCTTAGCATTAAAATGGTTTACTTCATATCTCACTAACAGGAATATCTCTATTATGATTGACAAATCTTACTCGCCTCTTTCTCCTCTTAACCACGGTATTCCCCAAGGATCTGTTCTAGGTCCATCCCTCTTTTCTATTTATATCCGCCCTATTGCTGATCTAATTAAGAAATTTCCAAATATCCACTACCATATTTTTGCTGATGATATCCAACTGTTTACCTTTTTCCCTATAAATTCTCATAATACCATTAACTCTGAATTAATCGAGTGTGCTAACTCCATAAGATTATGGCTCCTCTCCAATAAACTACTAATTAATTCCTCTAAGACTACTGTACTTAACATATCTACTTCTGAAACTTCCTTTCCAAACTTTACTCTAAATAACATGATTATTTCTCCTTCTCATTCCTCCAAAAACCTAGGATTAGTATTTGATGACAAATTATCATTTAAGAATCACATATCATCCATTACAAAATCATCCAACTTTCATCTCTTCAGAATTAAAAAAATACGGACATCACTTTCCAGAAACCTTACTAAAACTCTAATTAATGCTCTTGTACTTTCACGTATTGACTACTGTTCTTCCCTACTGAATTTACTTCCTGCTAAAGCTACTGCTCCACTTAATCGGATTATCCGTTCCTCAATACGTACTACTTACTGTTTAACTCGACTGGATCACTCTACTACAACATCTCATCAATCATCTCGTATGTGGCTACCCTTCTCCCTCAGGTGTAAATTACGTATACTATCTATAATCCATAAATCAATATATTCTTTTACCCCTAGCTATATCTCTGATCTAATTAAAAAACGTACTATATTATCTTCTCTTCGTTACCAAAATGCTCCTCTACTTATCTCCCAGAACTCTAGTAAAACGTCCCTAAATTCTAGAGCTTTTAAAAATTCCGGTCCAACCCTATGGAATTCCCTCCCTCCTACCATTCGTTCTATTAGATCCCACAAAAGATTCATAAATCTTACTTCTTCTTTTCTCTCTACCCATAATCATTAAATCATCCAACGTATTATTTGTATCCGTGTTATATTAAATTTATATCATTATTAAATTGTTATTGTATTATTATTATCTTATTATTATATAACACTATACTATATCAATGCAGTCTGTAGTATATACAACTACACCATATCAATGCAGACTGTAGTATATAATAGTCCTTTATATTGTTTATTATTGTTTTTCCGTTGTATATTGAATGTATATTATTATCAAAAATATTATCGTATTACTATTATTTTATTATTATTTTCTTCCCGCACGAGCGAAGGGGTCTACATGACCCTATTTTAGTGCTAATAAACTCAATATCATCATCATCATCATATGTATATATCATTAATTTTATTATTTATTATTTTAAATTTATATCGAAAATATATAAAATCTGTATATATATAACATATATATATATATATATATACTGATTATTATAAATACATTCTATATCTAGGTCATAATATGTTAGTTAATTTTAAACAATGCGTAATATTTCATATACTTTATAGTTTAGATTCAGCCTATGATAAAAGTGTATATATCTTTAATGGTATCGCTCAATGATATCTCTCTCTGTTAACTTGAACTATACCCACAGTGATATCAACACAACTCTGGGTAAACGACTGAAAAATTTCTATTACCGCAAGAACTCTGAGAACTACCCAATCAGCTTACTGCACAGGGAAAATGTTAGTTATATTTTAGGCTGATGATTAAAGTATTCGAGCATTCATTAAACAACGTGTATTGAGTGATGGAAGGTACAGGCATACTGTCCCACAACACATTCCTCGAAGTCATCCCGATATCTTAACGTATTTACACAGAATATTTGTAACATTATTATATATTTAAGTTTAACATTACTATTTATTTCATTACTATCGTTTTATATAAATAAATACTGTGCATAATTATATATATATATATATAATTATAATTAATTATTTCCGCTAATCTAAACATCACCGATACGTATCACAGGGCGTGATTTATAACTATCCATACCCTTCGTTCGTAAGAGAGAAGTACTTATCTTGGATAGAAAACATCGAGGCAACTATACCCACAAGTTTGCCCTAATACTGTGTTGTTTACAATACTACTGTAACTTATACATTCATTGATATTGCTTATCGTACCTTCTAGCTCCGATACGCATTTCTCATATCTTATATTATAATTAAACTTATAATTATAAGATTATTCTTAACAATTTATAACGTTTAAAATTATTGGCGTAATCATAAAGTACGCTTTCAGTGGCCTTCGTGACCTATATCTGTTGTACATCGACCTCTGTGACCTATATCTGTTGTACATCGACCTCGGTGACCTATATTTGTTGTACATCAACCTCTGTGACCTATATCTGATGTGCCGTTAACCCCTACCCTAATGCTAACTACTACCCCCACAGGGAGACTGGAGAACATGAAATGGACAGCATACGGCAAAGCCTGCAGTAATATGAAAGGTTTCATTTACTACGCATTTCTCTTACTAACTTATTTCAATAAGATTTGATACGTTAGATTATATTGTAAGTGAGAAAGAGAATATTATTAAATGAATGTATTCAATATATGTATACTATATAGTAGTGTTGGCAATTTAACTTGCACTTAGAACCCAAACTAATACAGGTGCAATTTTAAACCTGAACTGATACAGTTATTTTTAATAATTTCAAACTTGAACTCGAACTGATACAATTACATTTCAAACTGATGTATTTTATATACGTTTATTATTTCGTCTATAATCTTTAGTAAATATTGTCAAAATCTATTTAAAATTTAAATGCTTTGTCTTATTAAATCTATGTAATTACAATTTTAAATACTTACGTTTATAACTATATTTAGTTTATAAATGTAATGATTAATCTATATTACTATTTTATGGTATGCATACTTAATCTCTATATATATTATTTCTCTTAATCGTCTTCGTCGTCTTCGTACGACGCTAGCGAGCGAAGCGAGCTACCAGACCTTCTATGAGCGAAGCGAATCTCGCTCGGCACAAATTTTTTCCACATTTATAAATCTAATACCCTCTAGATAATAAATCGCCGATAATATTTATATATATCGATTATATAATTAGGACACGGTTAGTATACGTGATTTACATATAATTTACATATATTTATATATTTATTCTATTTATAAATATTCTATTCATCGATCGAGGCATTCTATTGTTCTCTCGATTCTCTATGGCGGAGATAGGTAGAAAGTCTATATCGCGTATACGGACGACATAAAATACGTTATATACGAAATTTTTTCACCAGTTACTAATATTACCTGAACCCTAATAATACTAGATTTCGTTAAATTTAAATTTCGAGTTTATAAAAAAAAATGTCCTATCTCCGCCGTTACAAAAAAAATGTACGCAATGTTTTCGTTAACGTAAAAATTATACGGGCGATCTTATATCGCGTATACGGACGACATAAAATACGTTATATACGCATTTTTTTCGCCCGATACTAATAATACTTCAACTCCAATAATACTAGATTTCGTTAAAGTTAAATTTCGAGATTATAAATTTTTTTTTCCTATCTCCGCCGTTAAAAAAAAATTTACGAAATATTTTCGTTAACGTAAAAATTCTACGGGCGATCTTATAGCGCGTATATTCTACGGGCGTTATAAAATACGTTATATACGCATTTTTTTCGCGATATATTAAATGTATACTATATAGATACTAAATTAGTAATAATATTACGATATAATTACGATATAATTAGTAAACGAATAATATATACTATACGTACTATATTTATATATTTATATATTTATTCTATTTATAAATATTCTATTCATCGATCGAGGCATTATATTGTTCTCTCTAATCTCTATGGCGGAGATAGGTAGAAAGTCTATATCGCGTATACGGACGACATAAAATACGTTATATACGCATTTTTTTCGCCATATACTAATATTACTCGAACCCCTACGATACTAGATTTCGTTAAATTTAAATTTCGAGTTTATAAAAAAAAATGTCCTATCTCTACCGTGTAAAAATTTAAATTTATAATATTCGTATCGCGTAAAAAAATCTATAATATATAGATATAATTATAAAAATAACATTTATGACGAGTATTAATATATATCGTACGTACTAGATTTCAGTTATTCGGTTTAACCAGTTTATAATAATTATTTCCTATCTCCGCCATGTAAAAATATATTCTTAAAATTATTAGGTGATGTAAAAAATCAAAATCCACGATAATGATTCGATTTCAATAATTTTAACTTTATTAAATAGATAATTAAAATATAATATCGTGGTGTAAATTGTGATATCTAATATTTAATATTATTCGAGCTACAGCCGAAATAGTGAAAAATACGTGATTTTAGAGGGGTAAATTTGACCGACTTCCGGTAATGCGTTCGCTTCGATTATAATTTCAACGGATGCGGAGTACGAAAGTACCTAACATAAAATGAGAAAAACCATTAATATATGAAGCATTTGGGGTACGGATCGATTTTAATATTTCACCAAAATTCATCGTACTGGTCAAGAAAAAAAATCGCAATTTATTAAAAAAAAAAAAAAATCTAATTTCTATTCTATAATGTTAATGGTAATGAGTAGAAATAAATGTAGCCATCCGATATGCATTTACTATGATTATTCGACACATAAATGGCTTTAAAAAGTACATTTACTATCTCCACCATGTACAAATTTGAATTTATAATATTTTTATCATGTAAAACATAGATAATCTATAATAATCATTGGATTTCCATATTTGTAACTTTATAATTTATAGTATAATTAATATAATTTCATTATTTTTTACTTATTTTAATAATAATATAATATCTAGATACTAAAATAATGTAAATATTTTCGAAAATTATGGTAGTGTAAATAATATTAACTAATACATTTAATTATATTATAATTTTATAAATTTATAACACAAATTATAAATTTATAAATATTTGTATTCTATTAACTTATTATTTAATATTATTATATAGTTTTTTGTACTTATTTTATTATTATTATACTATCTATATGATAAAATAATATAAATATATACGAATAATTAATTAGGGTAACTATTATTAACAAATATATATAATTATATTTATAATTTTATAATTTTATAACACAAATTATATATTTATAAAATATGAAATTCTATTTACTTGATATTTATAGATATATATTGATATGTTTTAATTATTTTAGTATTACTATACTATCAATATAATAAAATAATGTAAATATTATCAAATAAGTTATTATATTAATCGCTATTAATTATTATATTTATATTAATTAATTATATTTTAAAATTTTACAAAAAAATTATATCTTTATAAAATAGATATACTTATAAAAATAAGATTACTAACTATTATAAATATATATCATACGTACTAGATTTCAGTTATTCGGTTTAACGAGTTTATAATAATTATTTCCTATCTCCGCCATGTAAAAATAAATTCTTAAAATTATTAAGTGATGTAAAAAATAAAAATCCACAATAATAATTCGATTTCAATAATTTTAAATTTATTACATAGATAATTAAAATATAATATCGTGGTATAAATTGTGATATATAATAGTTAATATTCTTCGAGTTATGGCCGAAATAGTGAAAAATACGTGATTTTTGATGGTTAAATTTGACCAACTTCCGGTAACGCTTTCACCTCAATAATGATTTCAACGGATGCGGAGTACGAAAGTACTTTTAATAAATTGAGAAAAACCATGAATATATCAATAATTAGTTGTCCAGCTCAGTTTCAATTTTTCACCAAATTTCATCATACAAATGTCAAGAAAAAAAAATTGCAATTTATAAAAAAAAAAAATTCTAATTTCTATTCTATAATGTTAAGAGTGATGAGTAGATATAAATGTAACCATCCGCGATGCATTTACTATGATTATTTACCTCATAAATTACTTTACAAAAGTACATTTCCTATCTCCACCATGTAAAAACATGAATTTATAATATTTTTATCATGTAGAAAATTCAAAATCTATATTAATAATTCGATTTTAATAATTTTAACTGTATCGAATAAATTATAAAAGGTAACTTGGGCACTTGGGTTTGGGTTGGGTTTGGGTTTGGTTTGGGTTTGGGTTTGGCTTGGGTTTGGGTTTTGGTTTGGGTTTATGTTTGGGTTTAGGTGTGTTGGGTTTGGTTTGGGTTGGGTTAAGTTTTAATTTTGGTAGGTTTTTTTAGTTACATTACTTCCCGAGTGAACCTATAAAAGTATATTTGACGGTTGTGGTTAGGTTGGGTTAAGTTTTAATTTTTGTAGGTTTTTTTTAGCTGCATTACTTCCCGGGTTTGGGTTTGGGTTGGGTTTGGGTTTGGCTTGGGTTTAGGTTTGTGTTTGTGTTTGGGTTTAGGTGGGTTGAGTTGGGTTTGGGTTGGGTTAAGTTTTAATTTTGGTAGGTTTTTTTAGCTACATTACTTCCCGAGTGAACCTATAAAAGTATATTTGACGGTTCTGGTTAGGTTGGGTTAAGTTTTAATTTTTGGAGGTTTTTTTTAGATGCATTACTTCCCGAGTTTGCCTATAAAAGTAGATTTTCACGGTTGTGGTTAGGTTGGGTCAAGTTTTAATTTTTGGTGGTTTTTTTTAGCTGCATTACTTCCCGAGTGGCATAAAGGCATATTTTTTTATAGTGTTATTTTCACAGTTGTGGTTAGGTTGGGTTAAGTTTTAATTTTTGTAGGTTTTTTTTAGCTGCATTACTTCCCAATTGAGCCTATACAAGTATAGTGATATGTGTGTGTATATGTGTGGTCATAGTTATTTTCACTGTTATGGTTAGGTTGGATTAAGTTTTAATTGCGTATGTTTTTTTTTAGTAATAAAGTTGTTTTAGTAACTAAGTTGTTTTAGTAATAAAGTAAATTTTTAGTAATACATTTGATTTAGTAAAAAAGTTCCCCTACAAGGTGCGTTAGCCCTTGACCAGTAAAAAAGTCACTTGTTACTTGTATTATATGTTTAATTGGATTTTTTTATGATAATTTGAAATTATAAATTCCAATAATTCCTCATCATTTATATTAATATATTGAATAAATACGCTATTCACTGATATACAAATTTTTTCGTTACATATATTTAGTAAATTATAATATATAAATTAAATATGATATTTAGATACGCATATATTAAAATATCATACCATTCGACGGTATTATCTAGCCAACATTCTTATATTATATGATGTGGGAAATATATGTTTAAAATTATATTTATTTTAACCTTCCTCCGACTATTTATTACGTCATTTACAGAAATCAAATAATAACTATAAAGTAAATTCTATAGTAAATAAAGCCCCATCATTAATGTGCATTACTTCACCCTCACTCTCTAAAGTGTATATCACTCTTAAAATTGACATACAAATTATATATTTAATCTATGCATATCTAAATATTATATACATATTTACTAAATGTATCTAAGAAAAGAATATTTTATCAGTATAGTGTAGAATATATATATATTATTCCTGGGTATTTAATAATGGGTACCATAAAAAGAGACAGACTTTATGATTAAAGCATAAATATTCTAATAAATTTATTTAAAAATAATAAATATGTTGAATATCTTGTGTTTTACTTAAAATAACATAGTTTATCTTTACTTACACCTATGAACTGATATTAAACAAATGTAATGTTTTAAAATATAAATTTTTACATATATTTAAAAATACATAAACATAAATTTTAAGTCTTATATACTTGTTATTTACGGTTGCACAATCAAATAAAAGTATCTAAAATATGACTATTATAAAACATAATTTATTGTCGTGTATATATATATATATACTTTATATTCCAAAATATAAATACTTTATTGTAAACTTAATTAAGATTAATGTAAAATTATAATAAAACATTGACTCTTCAGCAAAAGAAACTAAAATGAAGGAAGAGGAGGATGAAGCTACAAAATCATTAGCAGTAAAAGTAAACTCTAAAGGTTCCATATTTCTATTAGTAGTTTTAAACATGCTTTATTTTGTTAATTACATAATATGTAATACAAATATAACTTGTATCTATTTCGCATTAAGTTGTTATATATTTTGATCTGTAATTATATTTAGATTTGTGTAATTAATATATAGTTAATTTATAAAATTTACATATTAGAAGAATACACCTTTTTCATTGATTACTAATATATTTGCAATGTATTTAAATGTTATGTTTACCTCAGGTCGTGAACCCATGAACTCGGAGCACGATGAACTTTGAATACAACAAAGAATATAAATCAACAATGTTCATTTATTTATACATATTTATACAGACCATATCTTTATTAATTGCTTTACATTCCATATTATTATGTTTTTATTATATTTTATACTTTTAATAAATATGCCATATTTATAAGAATGTTTAGTCAATTTTGTAATAATAAATATTTATATATAATATAGATTATATTTGATAACTATATTTTATTATTTGTATTATTTTGTTTTATTATTTTTACTAAAAATAAGTAATTATAGTTATTAAATAATTTAAAATATAAAATAATTTGATATTGTAAATTATATATATATATATATACATGTATATATTTAGAAATTAAATACATTATTCTATATTAAAAATATCTTATAATTAATTAAATAAGTATTAATTAAGAATATGGTTTTTGATAATCTAAAAAGAGTCCTATTTAATTTAATTTAAAACACTGAAATATTGAACTTATTGCTATACTCCTTAAACTTATAATAATCTTTTATTTAATTGATATCCCAACTTTAGTAATGCCTTGACTATATAGTATGTCCTCGTTAATATCCTTCTACTCGAGATCGTCGCGAACACTTCACACACATCTTCATGATATAGTGCAATTTTTTAATCCTCCCGTTGTTTATAAGAATACAAAAAGTATACCCACCAATCAGAATACAGCTCTCTAATATATCATATGTTGAGTCATTATAAGTATGCGAGTCACTAGTATTATATCTTAGCGATACATAGATGAGTCACTAGTATTATACATAAGTATACGACGTCATGTATTAAGGTACGTAAACTTATTATTTTCATCATATTTATATAAATGTTCATTTTGATATGGTAGTGATAGTAATAATAATAACGAAGGAACATATCAATCATGTAGTAGTAGCGTATACACACGTTTGAGAATCATACGAAGGTATCATATTGCGAATGGTACTGGTTTAGAGAGTTAAACGGGTCGTGACCTAGTTAAAAAATAGGTCATAACCTAGTTATAATTAGTCGTGACCTAGTTTAAATTAGATCATTACCGAGTTAAAAACCAGGCCATAGCCTAGATAAAACTAGGTCATCACCGTGTTATAACTAGGTTATCACAGTGCTGAAACTAGGCCGTCACCGAGTTTAGTGACATGAGATCACATGGTTCTGTAGGCGGCAGCGTATCAACGTATCACATGACCTTCGTATTCTTCCCCGTCATCATCCTGTATCCTGGTGAGGTGTGGGTGATAATAGGCCAGGTAGTTATGATAGTGTGGGTGATAATAGTTCAGGTAAATGATAGTGTGGGTCAGGTAGTGGTGATAATATGTCAGTTAGTGGTGATAGTGAAAACCAAAAAACCCAGCTTTTATAGTTTCTATCGGTTTTTCAATAAAAACAAGTACAAATTATAATTATTTCATAACAAAAAACTAACTAAATTGTATTATTTGTATTATAATATTTAAATATATAGACACATCACATACTGGAAGAGTTGGAATCATATAATCTATTAATTTTGATTGGTGTTATGAAGTATATTATATAATCTATATAGATATGTATTAAAACAAATATTAAATATCAAGTTTATCACATAGATTATATAATATACTTAATATACTTTATTAATATTATATTATTAACATAAAATAAAATATTTTATTATCTAAATTTAATCGAAGAGGTTTTTATGATATAATACAATACTTCAAGAATTTATTTAAATAAGTAGATATCATTCTAAACTAAAAGTAGTGCTGGTAGTAGTAGTAGTAGTAGTAGTAGTAGTGCTGGTAGTAGTACTAAGTACTCCCTACTAACCCCCCATTCTCTTCATTATCCGAGGTCCACAGCTCAGTGGTTCCGTCAACGTCCCAATTCTCCTCCGGGGCGCCTTCAGCTTCCGGCATCGCTCCCTCCTCTTCCTCATCATCCCCGCCTGCTCTTCCTAGAGCCTCATCATCCTCATCATCTTCATCGTATAGGTTCACTATAACGTGCGTTCCCTCGTCGTTCAGGCGGTAATCAGCCTTGATCAGCTCTTCTCTGAGAGCAGTAGTAGTAGCAATAGTATGATCAGTAGTAGTAGTATGATCAGTAGTAGTAGTAGTAGTATGATTTATTTAGTCACGATAATCTAATTTTAAATGAATTGTTCGCCAGTGAGATACAAAGTTATGGAGACGTCCATAATAAAAAATAAATAATAAGAATGAATTGTTTGGAAAGAGTGTATTAAAGTAGATCTCCTAAATAAGTTACATGTGTGTGTGCATTGGTTATACAAGAGTACGTGTGCATTAGTATTGGGCATTACTAAGTATCGACTTAAGTTATTAATATATATATAATATATATTCTATATGTTATTGTACATGAGCCCTGCACAGTTATTTATAACCATTTGTAATTGTATTCTATAGTGATATAGTAATTAAATACTATTATTATTATATTATAATAAGCATTAGGTGTACACTTGACATTTGTTTCTTACTTTACGTCGATATAAGTGTCTATAATAACGTTTAATCGGGTATTCCTTCTTGTGAAGTGTTATATTCTCTTGTTTTAAATCAATTTTAATATTACATATTTATTAACAATTGATTAATACTTATACGAGTTAATTACGACAGCATAAAAGCAGATAATACCGTTGCTGCTGCGTGTATTGAGAGTAATGTTACGAGATATAAGAGAGAGACTGTGAAACGTGAAATTAACATGAACATGTAATTAACTTTAAAAAAAACTTTAATTATAAACTGTAATTAAAACTTTATCTACATTTAAATTAAAAATATAATTATGTAATACCTGTACATTTATTAATGTAAATATCATTTTGTTTTTTGTATAATTCGGTTTTCTATTCATATTTATTTTACTTATATTTCGTTTATATTCCCAGTCCATTTAAGTCGTAGTATTACGACGATATTTGATTACATCATTTTTGTTTACGTTCCATAATCGCTTTACGCTTTTATTTCATATTATTTACGCGCGTTCGTTACACAAAACATGAAATCGCTATAATTCGTAGTGAATCGCTGTGCAATCGCTGGACGCGAGGCACTCACTTGAGTTCCTCTTCGTCGGTGCAGAACTCGCAGACGGCTTCGTTGCTCATGAACTCCGACAACGGGATCAGGTCGATGAGGTCGTAGGGCATCTCGGGGTCCTGTTCGTTAGCCAGTCGAGCCTGATGACCGACGCGGAATATCACGTCGGACCGACGCTGTGATTCGTCGACGGGTTCTCGAGCCGGGAACGTCGTCTCGGACAACTGTAGGAGGGGTCGAGTTATCGGTGTGTGTGTGTAGCGTAGAAGGAGGTCGGCGTATGTATGTATATATGTGTGTGTATGGTATCTATAGAATGGTAAAGCGTTTACATTTTTAAAAATTTTAAATATTGTGTGATATAAACCATGTTTATAAGAATGTGTAAAATGACAAGTTGTTGGGTTTTTCGAATTATTTTGTGAAGAATAAGGTTTTTTATTTATTAAATAATTTGTATTAATAAATTTGTATATAGAAAGTTATTTGTAATAAATACTTCTATGATTATTATTAGATGTTTCATGTATATTATATTAAAAAGTATTATAGTATAATTTATACAAATATTTATTAGTTATTTCAGTAAATTCTTTCCAAATTATATTTTTCTTTAGGCCAGGTATGTTTATAAAAAGGAATAACTTTATAAAATATAAAAATCTATACCATTATTAATAATATTAAATAATACTATAGTATTGAAATTAATATTCAATAATTTGTTATAAAAAAACCAATAAACCAAAAATAATATTTTAAAAAAAACATGTAACTCACGCTTACCTCCAGTCGGAAGTGTTAACTTGTTGTCAGATGAATACATATTATATAATTATATTTAATCATTCCAGAGTGATTTGTGATTAATTATGTTTAATATATTTATCAATAATTTTATTTGTTTGAAGATAATTGTTATTAATTGTATTATATTTGTTGATATTATACATTTTATATTTACATGATCTATACTATTATTATTATATTGATACTAATATTAAAAGATACTAATAGTATTGAAATTAATATATAATTTAACAATAATTTTATATAAAAAACCAGATAATCCAAAAAAACATATAAACCAATAAAATCAAATAACGTATAACCATGGCTTATTTTAAAATAAAAAACCAATAAACTATGAAAATGATATAATGTTAAGGTATTACACAGGATTATTATGGTTAATACATTTTTATATTGCATATTCCACAAGTTTAATACTTTAATTTGCAATGTGTGAAATATTTCAATTTTTTTAATATTTCGAACAATAGAATATATTTTATAATCTTAACCTAAATAATAAGTATATAAAATTTATTTAATTATTGTTTTTTTTTTGTAAATCATGTATTTTTCATAAGTTCATTTTAGACATTAGATTACTTTGTTAGAAAATTATTTAAATAAAATTCTTTACATATATATATATCATCTTTATATATAATCACTATTATAATTATTATATCTTTTTTTATATGTTTATACATACACTTTCCAAACTCTTTTAGCAACTTTTCTGTGATTATTTATTAATAAAATTTATTGGGATTTTCTCAATTTTTTACTTTTAACTGGGTGGTCTATCGTAAATATCCTCCAGTATGTACTCCAGTACCCTGTACAGTAGACCGGTTCGTTCGAATCAATTTTAATCCTTCATATAAAATATAATACATATCTATATTTTAGTATAATAGGTATTAACAATTTTTATAAAAAAATAGTTACCTTTGGTCACGAAGCATTTAAAGTTTGAAATATAAATTATTATTTAAAAATAAAATGTATAATATTTCATGTATAATAGTAATGACGCCATCTTATTATCTTTGATGTTTACAAATATTTAAATTAATATTTAAAATTAATTATGTATTATATTTAATGAATTAATATAATATATACCATTATTTATATTTATTATTAATATAATATCTATATTTCATTTTTATATCTACAAATTACCAATATTAATGTCTCCTAAAACTAGAGAAAATACACCATTTAACAAAGTATTTATTTCAAAATAATTCAAAAAAATAATTACTTTTTTAAAATTAATATATATAATTATACTTTACATAAATTTGAGTGATCAGATTGTATTGAATTGTTGATATAAGTTAAATATAAATGTCCTTTATACAAATAAAATAAAAAAAATATGTAAACTTATTTTGTATTTCATATTTCAAATAAAAATCCGAAAAATGTACAAATGATGTTAATTTTTTTTCTAAAAATAATTTTTATTATCTATAAATTATATATTTTAATTTTTTAAATTAAATTGTAATAATTTATTTATATTAAATTATAACATTTTTAGATATTTTTTTTTACTAAAATTATTTAATAAAATTTGGGCATCTAGATTGATATGAAAAATATTTTGTATTGTTAATACTACTTGTAATATATGTTTCTAGGATATATCCATAGTTGGCTTAAAAAAAGTCATTCAATTTTATAAAAATTGAATAAAACTTATTTCTATATCTCCTCCATGTTAAATTTTATATGTATTCAATGTTAAAATAAAAAGGTCTCGTGACATAAAACTATTTAAGATATAGGTCTAAAATTGTAAAAACTTATTCATCATAGCATACATAATTGTCATAGATGTGAAGGTTTATAAAATTACGAAAAAAAAATTAGTACGAACCGGTCTACTGTAAAGTAGACCGGTTCGTTCAAATCAATTTTTAATGCTTCATATATAATATAATACATATCTATATTTTATGAATTAATATAATCTATACCATTATTTATATATATATTATTAATATAATATCTATATTTCATTTTTATATCTACAAATTACCAATATTAATGTCTCTTAAAATTCGAGAAAATACACCATTTTACAAAGTATTAATTCAAAATAATTCAAAAAAATAATAAATTTTTAAAATTAATATATATAATTATACTTTACATAAATTTGAGTGATCATATTTTATTGAATTTTGGATATAAGTTAGATATAAATGTTCTTTATTGAAATTAAATTAATAAAATTAATTATGCATTAATATTTTGTATTTCACATTTCAAATAAAAATCCAAAAAAAATTACAAATGATGTTAATTTATTTTCTAAAAATAATTGTTAATAATTAATTTCAATTGTATAATTATTATATATAAATTATATAATTTAATTTTTAAAATTAAATAGTATAATTTATTTATATCAAATTATACGATTTTTAGATATTTTTTTTTACTAAAATTGTTTTATAAAATTCGGGCATCTAGATTGTTTTGATAAATATTTTGTATTGTTAATATAACTTGTTATATGTGTTTCTAGGATATATCCATAGTTGGCTTAACAAAAATCATTCAATTTTATAAAAATTGAATAATACTTATTTCTATATCTCCCCCATGTTAAATTGTATATGTATTCAATATTAAAATATAAAGGTATCGTGACCTAACATTATTTAAGATATAGGTCTAAAATTTTAAACACTTATTCATCATAATTATTATAGATGTGAAGGTTTATCAAATTATTAAAAAAAAAAAGTACGAACCAGTCTACTGTACAGTATACACTCCAGTAATTAAATTTGGGGTTTTATATACAATTATTAATTAACATATAACTAATAGAATACCTAAAGAAACTTTATTAAATTATATATTTATTATATAAAATTTATTAATAAAATATTAAATTTATAAAATAAATATATATTATGGTTAAATTTTACATCATTTTAATTACATATATACCCATAAAGTATTTATATTGAGGAGAAAAGCTTATAGTGAATAACAACAATTATTTAAATATCTCCATTACTATTTAGCCTATGTTTTATTAGGTAGAACTATACACTATACTCATACGAATGATGTATGAGTGGTAAAGAGTGATGTAAGCATGTGTGTATGGAGTGGTATAAAGCTTAACCTTATCGTATACTTCACAGGGGACAACCTCACAGGTGACTGTCTTATTGTCCTCGTACTCTACACATTTCAAGAATGTAGCCACCTGTTGTATAAAATATGTATTAAAAAATGTAATAATACGTGAATAAAATAATTAAATTCCAATGCTAAATCCAATGATGATATTTTATTAATATATCATAAATATTAAATATATTTTAAATTTAAATTGATTTTAATAGGAACTAAAAAATAATATACGCAGCCTGAATATATTAAATAAGTGATATTCAAAAAAATCTTAATATTAAAAAAATGTATTGAGTTTCATAATTAATAAAGTGTAAACTTATTAAATATAACACTGCAATAAAGTTACTGATTACTAAGGAGGTACAAGTATTATTATTATTATATATTTCGTAACATTATTTAAATTATGCCATTAAAAGTTTATAATATACATTTATATTTATATATATTTTGTTTATATTTTTTTATATATTTACATATATATATATATATATATATATTTATATAGATATATATGTTATAATCATCTCATTCAATACGATAGATACACGAAATACACACACGACTGTCGCACTCAAGAACCTGAGTGCAACATCCGTGTTCCCGATTACCATCGGGATCCTCGCCGACCCCGCCTATTTCCACGGTGTACCGATACTTGCCCGCTATACCGTACGCCCAGTCGACAAACTCCACCCTCGTCCACTCGAACTTGTGGTCCCAGTGTCTCATGCCTGCGCGATGGTGGAGTGGAGGGTTATCCATGGGGGTTTAATGTTTCGTATCGATGCAATGGTTAGTTTATATTACGATAATATATAATAATTATGGTGATGATGATGATGATGATGATGATGATGTTGAAGGTTTATTAAAACGGGACTTAATTATTAAGCACTAAATAATATTAAATGAGTTTATTTATGAATACTGATGGATACATCTATATATCCATATACTGTAGTTATTTAAGGAGAGAGATTTATAGAGTCGTATTATTTGGTTGCTTGGATTTATAAATGAGCGTATTATTTCACATATGCCAACGCATGAACAGTGGCTGGGATTTATATTATAATCTATTGAGGTCAGAGTTCAGTCATCACATAACCACACATTGCCACACGCAATCAATTCAGTTGTACTACAATTTGCAAGTGATGATAATTTATTTATTTAGGCCAACTTATTTATCGTTAATTAAACATTTTCATATTATAATTATATAATATATATATATATATATTGTAATGTTATCTATTATTATTTAAATGCCACTATAGATATGAGTAAGAGAGACATAAAATAAACAGGCGATCATATAAACAACTATGCAACGCAGAACTAAAATTAATGCCACACTAATAATAGAATAATCAAGTTTTGTTATATATCATACATATTAGATATTTCAGAATATTTTATTTGCCAGTGTGGATTCAGCTTTAAGTTTTACTATGTTTGATGCATAAACACTATGATTAATATTGAATAGTGAATAGTGGTGAATAAACGCAATAATGGGTTCAGCTTAAAGTACAGTGATAGGTCACTAGAAATAGGCTACTAGAATCGAGTGGCGCGGCCGAGCATCGAAGTCGGGAACCTTCAAAGTTCTTGAACAGGACATTGAAGTCTGCGTTAGGTGTAGTGACCACAACGATGGAGGGCGCGTAGTACCCGAATAGGGTGGCGGCCATCGGCTCCAGTTGTTCTAGTTCTAGATGCTCGATGCTATAGGGTCGGAGGTTAGCGGGGGTAACAACGATAGGAGAGGTGGTGGTGATGGTAGGGAAGGCGGGAGTTGTTTGGTATCTAGGTGTTCAATGCTATAGAAGAGGGTAGCAGATACATTAGAATAGGAGAGGAGGTTGGGGTGAAATAGTACGGGAGGCGGGAGTGATGACAGGGGAGAGTGAATAAAGGCGAATAATGTATATTTCATTGAAATTAATGAATTCAGACAACCTACAATGTTGATTTAGAAGTGAAAATCTTAGCCGAACATACGTCTGATTAATAATGAAATAAACATTGTATCGCTCGTTTATCTTTATAGCGTAATAAACACTGGGCATGTACATGAGATATACGAGATATACACACGTAATCTGTGTATACGTAGTGACTTATGTAGACAATGTATACATAGTGACTGATATAGACAATGTATACGTAGTGACTGCTGTATACATAGTGACTACTGTAGACAATGTATACGTAGTGAATGATGTAGACAATGTATATGTAATGACTAATGTAGACAATGTATACGTAGTGACCTATGTATACAATGTGTACGTAGTGACTAATGTAGACACTAACACTTCGACTAGAATGGCTGCTTGATAGTTGAGCAGGCGAGAGTCTCTATCGAGGATACTGCCGCAATAGGCCTGCGTGACTAGCTCCTTAGCTCTCCGATTGGAGGAGAAGTAATCCGATATCAGTGGCTTGATTAGGAACCTGAGTGTGCGCGTGATGAATGATGTGTGCGCGGTGTGAGCTCATTATCTTTGTGAAATGTACGCTCGATATTATAATATCGATAGTGTGATAACTTTAATTGATTACAATTTAACGACAATACGTTATCATTATAATTAGCAATATTCAAAGACAATAATTAATTTATATAAATCTTACATGTTGTTATAATTGTTATAAAATTTCTATAAATAATATGATTATAATATATATTTTTTTAAATCACCAACAAATTACAAAATTAAGAAATCGAGTAGATAATATTTTTAATAGTTGGTGAATTAAATTCTACGCATAAAATGCTAACGTTATGCATTTATAAATAACATGCTTTACTATTAGTTCACAAATTATGAGATTTCACATGAAAGCATTGATTAAATTAAATCACATTGTGAAATTATTGATAAGAATTTCTCATGAGGTTCCTTTTTTACTCATTAATTAACTATTTTATTGTATCCGTATATCATTCATATTAATTATTTATTTATAGTATATAAGTAAAATAAATATTATTAATTCATTCATTCATCTAAAGTGATTACGGAAAGTAGCGCATAATCATCGAAATAGTACTTTTATATTATCTATTATATCGTTGTCCGCGATAGCAAATGATAAGATAAATCTTATTTCGAAGTCCTCGAAGATAAAGCGAACACAAAACACAATATTAGGCAGTGATTCTGAAAAAGTAGAGTCAGGTTGAGAGGCCCTAGTCGCTTATCTTTTACATTATAAAACTGTGCGTAATAAAACTTTGAAAACAAGCGGCATGCCTCTTAACCTGAGCCTACTTTTGTAGAACCACCACCACCACCTCATTCAACGTTCAATCTCCTCGCGGTAACTAACGCCACTCGAACAATTCCTCATCGAAATCGATGTTTCGTTAGATTTTAAAACCGGCGTTTAAAATCAAATTTCTATTCAATCGCTCGCATCGTTAGCAGAGCTATAACACTACTACGCGTGGTTCCCTACGTGCAACTCAGCTATCCGCCACTACTAACAGTCGCGACTCGAGCTCTTCCTTATCGATCTCTACGCAGGCGATCCTCTCCACGGAGTCGATGTGTCTCAGATACTTGATGGCGGAGAGTTCACCGCAGCCGAGGTCAAGGACGCTCTCGAGGTCACCGCTGCTGTGCTGTCTTAACAGCGCCATCACGTAGTCGAACCGCTGCACGGACAGACGAGGCGTGAACATCGCCGGTTCGTCGTGGTTCACTTCACAATCGTCTCCTTGCTATCCGGAGGGTGGGGCGGGGAGGGGAGGGTATAGTTACGTGTTAATGATGAGTAGTCGTCGTTATATTACGGGGTAAGCGTGTGTAGTAATTTATCGATGCCTTATTTAACGTAAATGCTAAGTGTAATTTATGTGCTATCAAAAAAACACCGACTAAAAAACTAATAGAGATAATTAAATATTGTTTAATAGATTATATAAAGTGCTCTTGGAAAACTGGATAATATTTTAAATTTCATGTAAAAAGAAATAAATATTAAAATAATTGAAAATAAAAAATGACGATGTTTATTATTTTAATAATATATTTTATTTAATAAATTTATAAAATAATATAATTCTATTCCAGTTTCTTATAGATAATATATTTTATTCATTTATATTAAAAAAAGTAGATAACAAAAATTCAAATTGAATGACTAGAGGGAATTTTCATGAGATCACTCGGTGAAAAGTAAAGACTTGAGAAAAATACATTTATAATTTTGTAATAAATAATCACAAATCTTAATAAAATATGATATAATATGTATGTATAAAGATATAACAGGGAAATAATAATAGTGAATATATATATATATATATATATAAACACTGCCTGTGTGGCTCAGTGGCTAAGGCCTAGTACTACATACATGGCCATAATGACCATTACCTACTACTACATACATGACCATTACCTACTACTACATACATGACCATTACCTACTACTACATACATGGCCATAATGACCATTACCTACTACTACATACATGACCATAATGACCATTACCTACTACTACATACATACATGGCCATAATGACCATTACCTACTACTACATACATGGCCATAATGACCATTACCTACTACTACATACATGGCCATAATGACCATTACCTACTACTACGTACATGACCATAATGACCATTACCTACTACTACATACATGGCCATAATGACCATTACCTACTACTACATACATGGCCATAATGACAGTTACCTACTACTACATACATGACCATAATGACCATTACCTACTACTACATACATGACCATAATGACCATTACCTACTACTACATACATGGCCATAATGACCATTACCTACTACTACGTACATGACCATAATGACCATTACCTACTACTACATACATGGCCATAATGACCATTACCTACTACTTCATACATGGCCATAATGACCATTACCTACTACTACTTGCTACATGCTACATACCTCGGGGGCATCTTCGAACTGCCCATCGACGATGTCCTCGTAGTACACTGTTTCGTCGAGGTCTTCCGTAACGTAGGGGTCGTCGAGGTCGTGTCCATCGAGCTCGTCCACATCGAACGACAACGCCTCGGCCACGTCACCGAACCCTACTTCTATCTGAGGGCGGCGTGTGTGTGTGGTAGTGGTGTTAGTGTGTGTGTATGTGTGTCGAGTGGTGGTGTATGTGTGAGTGTGACGTGTGTGTGTGTGTGTGTATGTATGTGAGACGTATCATGTGTTTTACACACTGTCACGCGCAGTGTGTACATACAGGTGTATTAGTGTTATAAGTAGTAATATCATTTATAGCATAAGTGTATCGATGTGTCGGTATTAGTGTATCAAAACACAATAGTATATGTAGTGTCATTATTAGTCTATATATATATATATATATCATATATTATTTGTGTCAGTATTCATGTTAATAGATAATATAATCAGCTTCGTATAGGTAATATTATCGCTGTTATGTAATATAGTATCATAATCAGACGTTATAGCTAGTAATCTGCAATGTTTAGTGTATACTTTATCAATGATATACATTGTTTGATTACGAATTATTTGTTATATTCGAATCTGGATAGAGAAAATATGTTTATTTAGTGAATATAACAAGTTAACTAATATGATAAGTTAACTAATATGATAGGTTAACTAATATGATAAGTTAACCAATATGATAAGTTAACTAATATGATAAGTTAACTAATATGATAAGTTAACTAATATGATTCACACAACTTATTCATTCGAGTAAATGTTTATAAAATATATACTCTTACAGTTTTAAAAAACTACAAAATAATCATTTATTATTAATATTTTATCCATGAAATTTAAATTATAAATAATAATTTTTCTTAAAAATCTATTAATTAATATTATATATTTAATATTTTAATATTTATATATATATATATAAATTTTCATCCTAATAAATATTTTCATAATTTATAATTATTTATTATATTATATAATTTATATAACTAATTATATTATTATAGATATGAATTCCTAATTGTTTACAAATTTTAATAAATAAAATTATTAATATTATTAGTTATACAATATAAATTACTTATATTACAAATTTTAATAAATAAAATTATTAATATTATTAGTTATACAATATAAATTACTTATTGAAATATAATTGGAATAATTTATAAATTATATAATATATATAAATAGATTTTTATATAGAATTGCTTATATCATTTTCATAATTTATTTATTTCAATATTTTCATATTCATATTAATTTTCATATTCAATTATAGAGTTATCAGTTCAATATAATTGTAAAAAATATAATCTTATAATCAAATATTAGCAATAGCATACAATACACATATAATTCACATGTTGTGTACATACATAAGCAATAACCAGTATAACATAACATTGAGCATGTATTACATAGAAATGATTTCAGTGCAAGAGACACACAAACCACCACTGAAAAACAGTGACCTCAACATAATAATAGGCCTAAGGTATAATAAGCTAAGTTTGCACTGCTGACAATATAACCAAGACAATACAATGCTGCGCTATTATTTAAAGTAAACAATATCATTTTCTACATTAATAATAGTAATGTAATTATAATTATAGGTATATTTATATATGTATGTGTATATTTATATATTTGTATATATATATATATATTAGCATATAATATACTACAATAATATATATTAGTCATTGGAGTATTGTAAAAAATACATTAATTATACAATCTATACTATTGAAATAGATTACATTATATACAATCTATACTATTACATTGAACAGTCACACACACACAGTAGTGGTGGACACATGATGTAATGGCATGGCACCAACTGAAATCAATAGTTATAACAATAGAGAGGGGACTACTGGAGCTTAACGGTTGTATGACAACACGAAGGAACATGATAATTCATGTAGGCATTGTATACTGATTATGTGTTTGATCCAAATTAAAACTTGATTACAAATCAATTGTTTATAAATCAAGATAATGGTATTAATGTCTCATATCATAAATCTTCACTTTGCATGCTATTAATCTATTTATCTTCATATGATATTCATAATACATGATAGATACACATACTATTAGAAATATTCATTTTGTTTAATTATTATATATATATATATATATATATATAGGGGCGTCGGAACGATATTTTGTATGGGGGGGCTATTTATTTATATTTTATATTCTATATCCTATTATGTATTACTAATATAATTACTAATTATATCTTATTAATATCGTATACCTCTTTAGTCTATGTTAACCCTTTAATATGCAATTAATAATATTTAATTTTTATAACAATACTTAAGTAGGAATATATTAGAAAATAAATAATAAACATTAAATAATTTATTATTATATAAATATAGATTTTTATTTATAAATATATCCATCTCAATTGTGTGAATTATTTTTTGATTGATATTTGCCAATACTAATTCATTTAATCTACTATCTAGCATAGTAGACCGTAACAACGTATTTATTATTCGTAGCTTACTAAATCCACCCTAACATGACACAGAACTTGAGGGCAAACCAATAAAAGTGTGATCAAATATATTATGCCGGAAAATATTTTTTGAATTTTAGGAGATTTTTCCATCATATATATGTTTATCCTCGTCAGATGTATTGAACTTATTAATTGATTTGAACATATGTAAATTCGATCTTTCAATCGTTAATTCTTCATACATTTTTTATTAATTTTTAGTGTAGAAAATTAATAGGATTAATAAGATTTATCTAAAAAAACAACCTTTTTTTTCATGAATTATATTATTTGTAATAATGATTCCTTTAATTTATAAGAATCTATAAATGAAGTTTCCTTGGTATAACATTTGGTTTTAATTTTCATCATTATGGAATCGAACAACTCAGTATATTTTATTCTGTAAATATTAATGATAACGTATATTAACATATTAATTGATCATATCTAATCACATTCTTATATTAACATAACATTAATAATGTTGTATTATGTTATCTAGATAAGATGTATGTCTTTTGAATTTGTATTACTATTCATCTCATAAATATTTATAATAATTTATATTATATGTCTTATTATTATTCTCTGAATTAGATATAATTAGAAAATTAAATTAGATATATTTTAAATAAAAATAAATTATTATAATATTTTATAATAAACATTTATTATAAGCTATTTTGTATTTTATATAATATTTTTATAAAAGTAGGATATTAACCTTGAATCAATATAAAAACTTGTATATATAAAATATAAAATACTTTTGTTTATATATCTTCAATAAATCTGTGCAAATTATGTCTATCATTATTCAATTTAATTAGAATCATCTTTACTATTATATAATCCTTTAGGTTTATTTATTATTGAGTATTATTATGATTATATATAATTATAATAATATATGCTTTCAAGTATATTTTTATAAATATTACCTTCAATAGTATTTGTTGGTATCATGAAAGCTTTCACCTTCATATCCAAGCTTTCAAATATAAAACTTGAAATATTCATATATTTGACTTATTCATATTTATTAATAATAAATTTGCAATATATTTGTGGTCATTGGTAATATAATCTAATTTTTTATATTATTTCAGTGCATCATTTATACCACTATATTGATCTAATGTGTTTTTAATACATGATTTTCCAGTCCATCTTATTGGGCATAATGGTTTCAATGTATTTGCTTTGTTATTATTAGTATTATATACAATCCGTAATTTGATAGTTTGTTCATATAATAATACCAAATCATAAACCACTCTCAAGGCTTTTCTTATATTTATATTATTATCTAATTATTATGCTATTAAGTTTATGTGATGAGCTCCACATTGTGTATCAAAATGTAAAGGCTGTCTATTCATTATTAAAGTATTTACAACATTATATTGACCAGACATATTAGCTACACCGTCATATGACTGTCCTCTTAATTTAGAAATAGGCAAGTTAAGATGTTAAAGTTCAGATAACATTAAATTTGCTATATTTTCTAAGTTGTATCCTCAGTTATATTGCGTATTCCTATGCATATTTCTTTAATTTCTAGTTTTTATGTCAAATAATGAACAATATATCTTGAATTCCATCACATTGAATTGAGAAAGTCCCATTAATATATTTCAATCAAATATTTAATAATTCAGATTTATATAGTTGAATAATTTCATTCTTAATATCACCAGATAACAAGTATCTCTCAGAGATTCTCTCATGAATATTACCATATTTCATGGATGGGGGGGGGGCAAACAATACTTAGCCCCCCCCCATATGTTTGGTAACATTCTTTAGAAAAAAAATTGTATTAACAAAGACAATATACTACATTTAATATATATACAATTTATTAATACATATTTCATGGGGGGGGCAAAACATACTTCGCCCCCCCCATATTTTTGAATGGGGGGGTCCGATACCCCCCGCCCCCCCCCCTTCCGACGCCCCTATATATATATATATAATAAAATATCTATAACGAATATGTATTTTACAAAATTGTATTTCTTTAGTGGGATTTCCATATAAGTAGTTATTGTTTTAATTAGAAAATATATTACCAATGAATTTATATATTCTTAATTACATATAATTATATTTATATTATTTAGGCAAAGGAAATATATAATGTTGGTAATATATGTTGATATGTATAAACATATATATATATTTATAAAATTTAGTTAAAAATGATATCATATTGTTTTCATTCAGGCATATTATGTAATAATGAAATGGGCATAAGTTAACATAATAGTTACAATGTGTAGTACATCTATAAATGTTCATGTATTGTACCTTAAGATTGATTTTAGACATGATGTTGATGATGAATTCGGCTGCTTCACATGATTCATCAAAATTGTAGTATTGAGAATACCCACAACATTTTTTTTTGATTTAGGTCAATATTTTCTGTGTGAGGGCATGTTCACTTTACAAAAAGTTAACATGGGAATTTCAAAAGATAGGAAAATTCCAAAAAAAAACAAATATGTATATTTATAATTAAGATATAATCATAAAATTTTCAGAATATGTGTAATATGTATAGTTTCTATGAATGATATTAAATTTATAAAAAAAAAAAAATGTTATTTCTAGGATTTTTTTTCAAATTATAGGATTTTCAGAATTTTTGTTGACCTCTCATAATTTTGTACAGAATCGTTATATTTGATAAATTTATATTATATATAATAAAAAAACAATTAATTAATCACTATATATTACAATTTGGCCGAAAAAATAATAAATACCCTGGTTTTTCTTTAATTTTGTTAAAAATCATCAACAAATGACCATTTTTTCTGGGGATTGGTACATTTACAAATTTTAAGATTTTTTTTTTTTTTCTACCTCATCTTAAGATGTTATATTTTAACGTACAAGTGTTATAAATTTTAAAAAATAGCTCTTTATAATTTTAATAAATAGTCAAAGTGGCCTATTTTTAGAAAATTTGTATATATATAAAATTTATTTTATTGTTTAAATTAATTATCTAAAAACTAATATTGTAATTAGGGATACTATAGATAATATTTACTATATATTAATGTTATCTATTAGAAGAATATAGTTTTTTTAAAAAGTACTCATTATTATATATATACCCATTACAATAAAATACAAATAAAATGTACAGAATTTAAATAAATGTCCTTACGGACATTTGATTATAAACATATACAATACAATTACCCAATTACATAGGAATAACGACATTTCGAGATTTATATATTTTTAATATTTTTTTTTTTAAACCTCCGTCGCACCACCAATAATGAACTAACATGTATATGGTTTAATAAAATAGTAGCATGAGCATCATATCTATAGAATCTAATATGAAGCAGTATGATCTGGAAAATAAAATCACTCTTATTGTATCTTTACCAGCTGCATTCAAACCAAATACAGCCCACCAATATCGGATAAATTTTATAGTCAGATATCAGCTATTTCAAATTATTCGACTTAAAACATTGACTGCAGGTATCGGGCAATTCAAAGATTATAGATTTGATAAGTATATATTAACGCAAGCAGTAGGCATACGATGTGGTGCATCGACATAATTAAATTGGTAAATAATATTTACTAAATATATAAGATAATTTATCTTTTATTTAGGCCGGTGGTTTATTTCTTATAAAATGACCAATTAATCATATTATATATATAACATATAGTTATATTTAATTATATAACAACGATAATGTAATAATTATTTGAATTGGGGTTAAATAATCAATATGACGTTATATTGATAAGAATCTTAGAACCTCAGTCTATATGTCATACCTGATATCTGTAAATATTAACTCACATCGAAATTGCCCACTTATATGTTCGACGATATCTGGGTATGAAGGTATCTGGCCGATATTAGACTGTATTGTTTGTTGTGAACACAGCTTTACTCTTATGAGAGAGCAATAACTTGCAATATTCAAATTGTAATACTTTATATCTTAATAAAAAAGTTTACTTATCTTAGAATAGCTTTTCATATTTACTATACATAATTTTATAGTTTTTAAAATTATTTTTAATTTTGAACTGGAAATTCGAAGGGACATTAGAGCCATATCATAATAAATGAAATTAATAAGTGAATTAACAAGTGGAAACTTCATCTAAGTTAATGGATGGGATGCAAGGAATCCACCAAATAAAATAATAATAACAATAAATTTGATTAGTTAGTTTATTTGTAATTATAATGAAAATAATAAATATAATTTAGAACATATAAAAGTAATAATTCATTACAGAGGGATTATTTTCAACAAATTAATGAATAAAGTCTCAATTAATAACAAAATGTACACAATTATTTTTAGATTATTACTAATATTTTAAAGTGTAGAGGGGTATCCCACTACAAGATTTTCCGGACTTGCCGGAAATATTATAACTTTAAAACCATTTTCTATCGAGTTGTAATGGGATACCCCTATAAAGTTATTATATTTCAGGCAAGTTGCCGGAAAGTAAGGGGGTTTCCCACTAAAATTGTAGTTAACTTGATAGAAAATCGTTTTAAAATTAAATTATTTCCGTCAAGTTGCTGGAAATACTTGTATTGGGATACCCCCTTATGAGATAAACTATGAAAGCTATTGAACATCAATATAAGAAATATAATATTAAAAGTGGTGATCAAAGATTTTTATTTTTTAAAATAGCTATTAATATGTAATTATTCTTATATGATTATTAATTTATAATATTATATTTTTATATAAAATGTTATCTAAATTTTAGATTCACCATATTATTAAAATAATATACTACATTATGATTATTTATATTATACATTATATTGTTTTCTCGTTCGATTTTAAATGCTATATTATTATTTAAATATTGTAGAGAATACAAACCACTGTTATGGGTTATAGTGTGGAGTAGGACAATTTTTTAATAAACTATCAATATCAATATAAAATATATTGGTTATCCAATAGAAATAAATGTAGACGCTAAAGCAATATGCCATATGTGTGGTGTGCATATACTGGATCTATACTATGGTAATATTTAGTAGCGTGGTTTAGGCGACTTTAAATTATATTAAATTTCTTTACTTATTATATTTTAATGATTTAATACATAATACCTAGTAATTACTTACATTATTTTAATGGTTTGTTATCAAATAATTTTTTTAATTTTAAAATTAATTGATTTTTTTCATGACAAATATTGAAACTATTTATAAATAAATACTATCAATCATTATATAATGATATTTACATTAATATACATATATAATGGGTTATATATTAAAAATGTAGAATTACTCAAGGGCTTTTGAATTACAATATCATATTGAATATGAATTCGAATGATTGGTACTATCGCCGTGTGCTAATAAGTTACTTCAAATCACGTGATCAAGTAAACGTAGTACGTTTATTAGACGAGTAATATGCATAGTTGGCATCGTGAGGTTTTTTGGTTTTTCATTGGTTTTTTGGTTTTTTCAAAATGCAGGTTTTTTGTATTAAATTTTGTATATTAAATATATTCTATATTCTATTTTATTATTATAATAATTATATATACTTTAATTAATAATTCATTTTAAAACTTTAATTTTATTAAATAAATAATAGTTAATTAAGCTTACTTTATTTTTTTTTTGAAGGTTTTTTGTCTAAATACAAATTAAATCTCATATAATATTATATACATTTAAATGTATTACATTTAATTCATGTTTGAACTTTAATTATTATAGTATATTATGTTTATACTTGTAGTTTATTTATACAAGTAGCAAAGATTTTTCTAAGGAAAGATACAAGTTATATGTATAAAATTGAATCACATGATTTTATCGTAAGTTTTAGGTGCGTTTTTTTTGTGACATATAAACGTACCAACATACCAAGTTAGCAAGCTTTTTTTTGTAATGTACTAATGTCCCATCTGTATTCTTATACATGTAAATGCAGATCGTACGTTGGGATGATGGTACATTGACATGTTACAAAAATCGCAACGTCACAATGTACCAACGTCTACACAATGTAAAAATGGTATATATTATGAATGTATTTTCCGTAGACATACCAATGTCCCAATGTACCATTGGACGTTGATATATTACAAAAAACACTCTCTTATACCATATAAAACTTACAATTCAATTTTGTATACAAAATACCTAGAGCGCCACCTATATCGGGTTAATTATGATTTTGAATGATATACATATCTATGTAGCGAGTAAATTCTAATTTATATTGCATGTAATTTAATTGAGCTATATAAATATTGTTGTATGGAAACCGCGCAGTACATAAACTATTTAGGTGATTCGATACTAGTAGCGGCAGATAGTAGTTATTATTATGTTGCATATATATGTTATATATTATGTTGGATATATACTATATATATATATAT
Organism: Osedax fenrisi; assembly: GCA_964019155.1. Lineage (NCBI taxonomy): Eukaryota > Metazoa > Annelida > Polychaeta > Sabellida > Siboglinidae > Osedax > Osedax fenrisi. Next base: position 61,249,191 of record OZ025240.1, on the reverse strand, counting down.
ATATATATATATATTATATAGGGAGTGTTATATATAAGCTTAGAAACATTTTTGTTAGTAGTAAATTAACTTGATTATTAAGATTAATTTTTTTTTAAATATTATTTTTTTGGTTTTTTGATTAAATATAAATTAAATAGCTATTCTATTATATATAAATATTATTTATTTATATACTATATTAAAATGACCATATATTACAAAATATAATTTTATATTATTATACAATAATTATAATTTTATTAAATAATTATTTTCATCAACGAAAAAACTAGCAAAAAACCATAAATAAACCTTGAAAAAACCCAAAAACCTTGAGCCAAAAAAAAGGTTTTTTGCCAACTATGGTAATATGTATTGATTCTCTAAATATTCAAAATAATTTCTAGTGATATATATTATCTCATTTTTATCAAAACTTATGGATTATTTTTTTGTGTGCAGCTTTTTAGATAATATTGCGCCTCAATTTAGAACGAACGCGATCACTCATAAGTTATGGTAATGAGTCATAACCATATTATAATATAATATTATTATATGGTCCATATATCAATAGATTACGGTAAACTTAAAATGTATGCCTATAACTCAATATAATACACGATTATCGTAACAATTATCGCCCGTTATATAACTTTTCAAAAGTCTTTTGTTTAGAATTATAACTCATGATTAGTTTTTAAAATAAATCTAATTTATACTTATAATTTGTATAAGTTAAATTCAATTTAACTTAAATTTTACTAAAACTATTCTATAGTATACATATAAACTATATATATATAATATATTAAATTATTATCATAATAAAATACGATTTAAAAATAGATAATTATATGTATTATATTATATAATATATAATTCAATAATTTATTTTTATTTATTAAATAATTAAATAATGTTATTAAATAGTTAATACATTTTAGTTAAATTAATTTTAAAATTTATAATCGAAGATTTATGATATTGGTACGTATAGTTAAATATAAACCATTATTATCAATTACGTTTAAAGAAAGAATATTTATATAAATTCTAATAAATATTTAAAAATGTTGTTTATAAAAAATTAAATTAAAAATTATATTATCCATGGGAATCAACACCAATGATCTCGAGCCATAACGATGCCAGTCAATTTCGTACCATATATGATTGTCTCGTAATATGGAATGCGATCTCACACCAATAAATATTTAATATTATCTCCTGATAATATTTAATATGAATATAAATAGGATATCAATTATATTATTAAAATATATTTAACATAATGTAAAGGATAGTTATAGTTTAATAACAACCATTATTAATTGATAGTATAAATTTTATATCAGTGAGAATCTCACTGTGAGATACCCCACCTAAAGTAATAGTCTCATAATAGCAACATAGTATTATTGCATAATTAATATCTCAAATGTTTACGCTTTGCTATTATGTTGCTATTAAAAGTTAATTATGCTTCTATTAATTTTAAAAGTATATTATGTTGCTATTATTAGAATAGCAACATAATATCAGCATAATAGACTTTTAAAATTAATAGCAGTATAATAAACTTTTACTGGCAACATAATAGCAAAATAATAGCACAATGTAAACATTTGAGGCTATTACTGTTAGGTGGGCTGGTTGGGTTAGGATAAGAAATCAAAGATAAAGATATGTTATGATGAATCAGGTTAAATAAGAAAATAACTATATATTTTTCTCACTTTTTATTTATTTGTATATAATATAGATAGACTAACAATAACAATAAGTCCTCGATAAGTATAAATCATTAATTAAATAAAGCATTATATCTTATAATTTATAAGTGATAATGGATACAAATATAATAGATAAATATGTTTTATGCATATAGCTAGAGAGAAATTTCTCTCTAGCTATATGGTTTTATGTGAGTTTAATTCAATATCAACTATTACACATTGTACTAAAATAGGAGATCCATGTCCATAAAAACCAGTTAAAAACTTATATTGATTTATTTATTTTAATTGTTAAATGGCAAATATATAATCAACGTATAACATATTTGTTAATAATTACATATATTAATGTAATAAACAAGTTCAAATACAAAATAATCTAGAACATTTTTGTTGTTTATCTTATTTTTTTGTCCCTATCTTATTATATCTATATTACATATTTATTCACAGAAATCGCTACCCATTAATATTAATTATTTATGTTAATTATCGGAGAGTAAATATTTAAATAAATGAGTCATGCGCATAGTAGGATTGAGCTAGGTTGTTTTTCAAAATAAATAAAGTTTAATAAAAACACACTCAAATCAGGGGTAATATGATTATGAAAGAGATCACCTACAGTAAAATAATGTTGATATTCCTAACTTTTCATACTTCTGTATATACTTATTACATAATTGATTGATAATTATATAGTCAAAATATATAATTGAAAGTATAAAATATAAATATTTGCTAACGATAACATACATTATAGATATAAACAAATAATAATATGAAATTAAAAAAATTAAAGAAATTAAAACGTTTTAAAGTTACAGTAAAATTAAACGAAAATATAAATTAAGCATATTGTAAAAAGTGATTACATCGTAACTCTTCTATAGTTTTATCTCTATCTGATTATAAATTATTTAATTAATTCTTACATACTATCTGTATAAATATTTATTCCCGCTAAATAATAAATATCTCCCTATAAGAGATATTGAATATTCTTTATTTATTCGTATCGTATTTCTAGAAATATTGGAATTAATTTATTAAAATAAATAAATATTATTTAGATATTACATCATCATTATATATATATAATACTTATAAATACATTTATATATAATAGGGTGTTCACACCAATTCTGTTTTTCTTACGTTACGTGAAATCTGTATAGAAAATGAAATAATCCTATTTTTCTGTACAGAAAAATAAAATACTCATGTAATGAACCTTTTTATTAATAATAGGTGGCGTTATATGATTTCATAGTTGTAAATATAATATTTATTTTTATAGTATTGGAACTTTGATTATTTATATATATATATATATATATATCGTATATAATTGTGTATAAATAAATGATCGGCTCTCGTTAAAACCATGGATGCCTTACCATGAGAGCGGCTTCGAAGGGACATTAGAACCATATATGATTATAAGTGAAAACTTCATCTAAGTTCCTGGATGGGAAGAAAGGACTCCACCAAATAAAAATAACAATATGTATAGTATGCATTGTATACATACATACATTATTATAGTAAAAATAGATATATTACTATATAATATATAATAGTTATATATGATATATATATATATATATATGTGTATATGTATATATGTAAATTTTTCGAATTTAGTTTTTTCATTTTCTGTACGGATTTCATGTAACGAAAACGGAATTGGTGTAAACACCTAAATCTGATTACAGAAAATTTTCTGTAAATGTTTCACTTTCTGTATGGATTTCACGTAACGTGAGAAAACGGAATTGGTGTGAACACCATATTAACATTATATAAAATATTTAATAATATAAAACATTTTATTATAAAAATATTAATATAATAATTGAAAATAAATAATATATTTGTTTGAAATTCGTTATATAAATAATACTTTATTAATTAATAAAATAGAATCGATGCACCTGTCGTAAAATAATATATATATATATATATATATATATCGCGTAATTATAACGGAGCAAATATAAATAATTATTAATGCGTAGCTATATTGTTCTCTGCGTTATCCGATTATCTTTGTACGTGAATCTGTGTACTTCATCATTGAGATAGAGCTTTCTCTCTAGTTCCGTGTACTTCATCACAGAGCTAGAGCTTTCTCTCTAGTTCCGTGTACTTCATCACAGAGATAGAGCTTTCTCTCTAGTTCCGTGTACTTCATTCACGCTGTAGTGGTATCACTTCAACGACACCGGAGATTCAGACAATCTCTTCACCGGACTGGAGAGTGATTCCATTGAACTATATAACAGTGTTTTAGTATTAGTGATGATCATAATATCGTTGTATATTATACACATATATATATATATATATATATAAATTATAAACTTAGCCACGATAGAAATATTATTATAACTTATAAACTATTATTATAATTATGAAATGATTACAGTTACTATTCTGTGATAGAGTAATGTATTAATAGTTATTAAAGCATAATAAATATTGCTATGAATGTGATATAGTGTAATAAAATATAAAATAGTGGTAACATTGTAATATTACATAGAGGTAACAAAGATTTTGCGAAGCAAAGATATAACACTCCCTATGCATGCAACGTAATATAGTAATATCCCCTGCCGATGCTAGCAGTAGTATCGAAATCACTGAAATAGATTTAGGTTCGGCACTGTTTGCATACAACAATGTTTTCATTGCTCTAGTTTTATATTCCATTACATGCAATATAAATTAGCTTTTACTTACTAAATATATACTTATAGCATTTAAAACATACATATCATATTTGTTTGTTATATATTAGTAATGAACACTTAGTTTTCATCATATAAATATTAATTTAAAGCATATTATTTAACAATTTAAAAGTGTATAGTTAAATACGAATTTACATTATAAACAACACATAGTTCCTAAAAGTAACCCGCTATAGGTGGCACTGGGGTATTTTGTATACAAATTCGAATTACACGATTTCGCATAAGTGTTATATCTTTCCTTCGGAAAATCTTTGGAAGTAATTTAACTACTTACGTATGCATAAATATACCTATAAAGTAAAGCGATAGATAATGTTGGCATATCAAATAAAATCCCAGAATGCAACTAATATATTTAGGATGTGATTTTCATAGCAGAAAAGTTGGTGGATGGATAGTAAGTTGATACAATGCGTTGAACAGATGTACAATGGTAGTATGACATATTTATGTTACGCTTGAGTGATTTTATCGTAACATCATTGTTCAGGAATATTTATTTGTATTTGATATATAAATCAATGCAAAAAATCTTAAAATAATGATTTCAATATGATTATATTAAAATTGTAATATAATTTAATACACATTATATTATATAGAATGATGATATGTACATAGAATAGAAAAATGTCTTTCATTTCAAACTGAATTTATAAATAAATAAAAATATCAAAATATTTACACAGAAATAAAATATTTAAAAATGATTGCATTTTATTTTTAAAATAAATAAATATCTCCGATATCTTTGAAAAAATAAAAATATAATTAAACATAACACTGAAAATTATCTATTTCGAAATAGAAAAAGTTATCATGAAGAGATAGCTAGCAGACGTCTATTATATAATATACCGAGTATAAATACATATTGAATTACGAATAATGTAACTAGAAAATGACTTATACATATATACGGATAATATTATGATAACGATAATATACGATATTGTAGACGAGTAAAATAGACTATACTATAATTCAATAGATGGCGTTACCTCCTGTTAGGTGAATAGGCCACTAATTTAGGAATTACACGGCAATTTTTCCAGCTCTGTTTTAATTTTTTCTTGATGTCGGCTTTTGTTTTGATAACTTTGGTGCAATTCTCGTTGGTTTTGCTTAAAGCTTTCGGGCATTCCGCAGCATCCGGTTTGACGACGGCGGCCCACTTCATGTATGATAGGTGTTTACGGTTGGCTGGTCGTAGAAGTCAACGTTATAATCTCTCGTCGTTAGTATTCGAAATACATGGTCGGGAGTTAATTATGAAACTAATTTTAATAATTATTTAATAATTATTACTATATATATTTAGTAATTATTAAGATTTATTTAACGATTATTTATATTCAATTTATAATATTTATATATATATTTAATGATTATTAATATTAAACTAATGTTATTAGAAATTAATCATTATTAATAACTATATAAATATCTATTCACTACACATAAATGATATTAAGTTTGGAAAATCATAAATACAATAAATATAAATTTTTAAAATTGGTATGCAAATAATTTGTTAATAGTCTGGAATTTAATAGTCTGACATATAATATTCTAGAATGAACCGATCTCTTTGTTAAGATTTTCGATATGTTTCAGAAGATCTTTCTTTTCTTCGTCGATCTTCTTGATTCTCTCCAGAGCCTTTTTCTTTTCTGAACGAAAAATGGATTAGTGAAAAGTATGTATTTATTTGGGATATATATTAAAACTATATATAGATATATGTATCACCATATGAATATACATATACATATATATATATATATATATATATATATATAAAGTGAACTCTCGATACCTCATAAATTTCAACATTTCAAGTTTGATTTAACACGTGTAAATACATGTAAGAACAGTACCCGATATCTTAGAATCACTTCGTCTGTCCCTTGCATTATGAGATACCGGGAGTTCATTGTATTCACATATATATATATATATATAAAAGTGTGGTAATAATAACACGTTCACTATGGCCTAAATAATGCTTCTTTATTACGCAGTGAATAACACTATATTAATGATTAATAACTTCGCTCGCACTATGGCCTAGCATACTTTCACAGTACTGGAATAGAGGTAACGGTTTGTACAATTCACACGAGGGTGGTGTTCTGTGTAATTCGTGTGATAATCAATAACAGGGGTTCACTGAAACTATTGCATTTGTTTGCATTTTAATATGTTTCATAGGTTTTAATACATAGAAATAAAAATGTAAATACTTTATCTCTGCAAGAATATAAACCCCACTATTCAACATTGTAGCAACACTAGGAATTCTGTCAATACAGGAATATCAATAAACATATATATATATATATATACATACACTGAGCAGTACAAATATAAAAGATTTACATCCTAATTTGAAGCATTTAGAAGAAAAAAGATATCCAATCATATTTAATGTTTTCTATAATAAAACAAAAACTTATAAACGATAATCGTATTATATTTATTATTTAGTATACAACTTAAAAATAAACATAATTAAATATCAAACCGAGCGCTCCATCGCGGCTATCGATTAAAACGGGTGCACGCGTATAATAGATTTCAAGCCTAGTCGACTAAACGGTAACCATTATCGATGATGAGGTAAGCTTCATCATCGTCGCTGTCATCGTCCGTGTTCTGAGGTAGTAGCTTAATAGACTGGAATCCATCGCAGACGTCTTCGAAATCATCTTCTCCGGCCGTGAAAGACAACTAAGGGTGCGTGGTAATGTATCGCGTCAAGGACTACTTAGGACATGGCGTCAACGTACGCCGTACAGTACGTAGCGTACGCGATAGACGCTATATCATAAGCTATGAATATTCGACTGGAGTAAATAAATGCTGGATTTTTTTATATATTTATTTTTGTTCGCGTAATTTATTTATCGCATTCGCTATTATATTATTTCATATTTATCGTTAACGACGCTACACCCGCATCGGCGGTTATCACAGTGTATCGTAGTATACGCATATCATAGGCTTACACAGTCTCTCATAGGCTATCACAGTCTCACTAATAGGCTATCACAGGTTTCCATGGTAACCAACTCTTCGTGGAATTATGTTCTCGACGTCCTGAGGGGAAAATTTTCTTTCCGCAAATTTCTGAATCGACGAGAATGGTTTAGAATTAGAATCGCGACGCGAACGTTACTTATCACGTTACCTCGAGGTTACCCCGACTACGACTACTCTATCTATACACATAGGTTTATAAACAGATTTATAAATAGATTTATAATAGGTTTACGAATAGATTTATAATAAATCTATGAATAGATTTGTTAAAGGTTTATGAATAGATTTGAAACAGATTTATAATAGATCTATAAATAGGGTTATAAATACATTTCTAGACGGATTAGTGAACAGATGTTTACGGAGATAGTTATAAATAAGTCTACAACGCTACAAGTGAAATGTCAATTATGACTCGCAGTGTGCACTGCACGTAGAGTAAGGGTACAATTATACAACTTGTACTACATGTACATGCAGTGTTATGCAGGAATATAACATGTTACAACGATCATATAGTATTATTACACGTATAGATCATTTAAAAGTCACATATAATGTTACAGTGCAATCATAGTAATGTTACAGTGAGCACATATAGCAGTGATACGGGTATAGAACACACGCGCTCGTTGCAAGCGAACGTCTGTTACGCTAACGTTAATCATAGATTCTCCGCTGTTCGTGATGTCCAATAGTTTTTTCTTGCCTCGATTAGAAGAGCTGGGCGTCTCGGCGTCGCTGTTGGGCGTCAGAAACGTCAGCTTCTTTTTAGACAGCTCAGCTTTTGTGGTCTGTGTGGCACGCTTGTAATGCGTTAGCGATGTGTCTAACATATCAGCGATGTGTCAATTAATTATATTATCAATATATTTACTATATTAGTTAGATAGATATGATTAAACGTAATTAAATTTTATCGACGACTCATTTAATATCCTATGTCTATGATATTATGGTGTACTCAAACTTTGCATAGCTCAACACAGCAGTTATATCAAGTCATACTAGGCATACATATCTTTATGGTGATAGTGAATGTGGTAGTGGTTACAGAACTAGCTAGTACTATGTTTATAGCTTTAGTGGTGGTGGTAGTGGTAATGGTAGTGGTAGTGATGGTGGTAGTGATGATGGTAGTAGTGGTAGTGGTGGTGGTAGTGGTGATGATAGTGGTGGTAGTGGTCATGGTAGTGGTAGTGGTGATGGTAGAAGTGGTAGTGGTGGTAGTAGTGGTAGTGGTGGTCGTGATGGTGGTAGTGGTGGTAGTAGTGGTAGTGGTAGTGGTGGTAGTAGTGGTAGTGGTGGTGGTAGTGGTAGTGATGGTGGTAGTGGTAGTAGTGATGGTGGTTACATACCTTACTAGTACTGCGTATACAACTCTTAATGGTTGTAGTGACGGAGTTGTTGATACGTTGAGGTGTACAACCTCGCGGGGTACTTATCACGTTGCTGATGTCAGCGCTATTGTCGAATACGACCTTCTTGAATATCGACCCCTGCTGCGGCTTGGGCACCGCAAACTCTGTAATCGTAACGCATTGTTAATGATGTATAGTGTGATAGATATGTTCGTAGCTAGGAGCGGACGGTTAGGAGCCTAATGTGTATAGCTATATAGCTATATATCAATTAATATTTATGCTAATTTTCTTATAGATATATTAGAACTTTTAAGTATTCGAATAATGAAAATAGTGTTTAACATTATTTTAAATTAAATTATTAAATTATCATTTGTTATAGTTACGTATAACTTAAATATTATATATAAGGCGGTTGCTGATGAACATAAATATTGATTTACCCGCACGAGAGAAGGGGTCCGGCTACATGGCCCTATTTTAGTGCATAATATACAATATATCATCTTCATCATCATCATTTAATACATGAAGAGATAGGTGTTTAACTGCCGAGTGTGTATTTACCGTGCTCCGTAGATTTCGGTGCGTTCATGCTCGCCAACAGACTGACGCGAGCATCTGCCAACGACTGAGTCAATAGGCCGTGCCTGGGGTCATCTCGGAAGAATATCGAGTTACGCTTGACCGACGCAGTCGAGGGGGTGGAGCTTATGGAGGAGGACGTCGACAAACTCATCGTACCTTTTCCTCTCTACGGTGATCGGAAAGTTTTATTTATTTCTATTATTATTTATTTATTCGTTTGATTCCTACGCGTTCGAGAATAGTATACATGTATAGATGTATACACCATAATATGTATATTATTATAACCGTATTTAATAAATATCATCATCATCATCATAATGATCAGATAGATAATGGTTATGAGGTTTATACATAGAATACTATACGATATTGAGACGAATGAAATTAGTTTTTTAAATACTACAATTATAGCATTTTGAGTGATATACATATATATATCCCTGGAAAGTGGAACTTACATTTTTAAATTTATAATATTTATAATATCTTATATAAAAAATTAAAATATGATATAATTTTGATAAAACGAAAAAATGTACTTATTAAGTACATGTATCTAATACATTAGATATTAGATATAAAAGTTAACATTTATCTTTAAATTAATTCATTTTTACAATAATTAAAAATATACTAAAATATATATTGGTTATCTTACCACTAATAATAAAAGTGAATCACAACAATATATTTTTTAGAATTGAATTAAATAGTTTATTTATAAATTTTATATGAAATAATATTTATATCAATATATAAAATATCATCTCCCAATGTATTGATATAAATAATCATAATACCTATAGGTATTTATACATAGGTAATGAAATGTAACATATGTTGTATTAATCTCAATCTAGATAATATAATTACAATTAAATAAATGTTCTCTCAACTATTTATAGTCAAATTACACGACAACAGATGTTCGACATCACAGATGTCGGTGACTTACAAATTCTTATATAAATATATATATATATTAGTATATACCATATTTAATAATATGTTGTATAGTAACGTACAGTTTTAACAAAATATTCTATATAGATTATAAAATAAACTATAACATATAATACTCGCGATATTAGATAGATGGATAGTGGATAGAATACAACGTGAATGTTCTTTAAATGATAGACTATAATCAGTGATGGGGTGAAATACGTATTTGTATTCGTATTTAAATACACTGATTTGGTGTATTTGTATTGGTATGATTATTCAGCGATGTATTTGTATTTGTACGTGATAAAGTGTATGACCACAACTCTGACTATAATACCTACAGGTCAGGAGACTTAGCACTTCAATATAGACATGATGTAGATACTCGCGCGCTAATGAGAGATAGGTGTAACCTTAACGTTCATCGGCGGCCTGTTAACGAAACTCGTCGGCATCTTGAACGTGTGCGAATCTTTCTGATGGTGGCAATAACGATTATAGATTATATTCATAACCATGCGAGAATATCAACAGAAAATAAGCGTGACGTTATTTTAAAGGCCTTTAGGAGAAAAATCATATTTTTAGCAGTTATAAACGGTATAGGAAACAAATAAAATTCTTCTAATAAATAATATAATTATTATTATTATTTATATTATTATATATTATTATTATATATTATTATATTATACATATATAATAATTGTGGGTCCTACTAGAACTAATAAAATAAATATTTGGTAAAGCAAAGATATACCTATCTACCCGACATAATTAATAGAGAACGCCCGATTCTGTTGGCATTAGTATCGCTACTAGAGATTTAGATTTGATGCTGTTTAGAGGCGTGGTTAGTCCGATTTAAATCACGATTATATGTAAAGTAGTTAACAATTAGTACAGATAACAGTACTGATATTGGATTATGAAGAGGTTGCCAAGTGAATCGGAAAGTTGCCGATGAGCAGTACACAAAGTTTACCACTTTATCATTACGACGGCGCTAACCTTTGACCTTGTTATGGTATGATAACCAGTGTCTCGATGTCCTGTACATCAATAATAATCTAAACTATATAGTATAGTATACTCAAAACTTCATGTGATACTTATTAAAATGCCGATACAAGATAAATATCGTTACAGCTTACTATTATTTTGTTCAGCATGCATAAACCAAGTCGTTTTATTATTAAATATAAACCCAATGTTAATTTTTGTACTATGTCGATTTGGGTATCAATTCATATCTATTTTTTATTCCATATTTGTTTATATACTTTTTTTGTTTACCTAATAAACTATATATTATATATATATTTATATTGAATATACGCCTCTGATTTGTAACCATATTTTAGAAATGTAGTACTAACTTCAGAATGAGTTAACCTCTGATGATTAATAATACATACTTCCTTATAATTAACTCCATTACAACTTAACTCAATTAACTCAATGTAATATATACTGGATTAAATACAATATTGACATCAACATTTACAACAGTAACGACAACAACAACAACGGTATCAAAGGAGGCAATAAAGAAGAGAATTAAACTGCAAATAAGTGTAACAACCATAGGTGCATGGAATGACCGCACACTTACAGGAGTCGGGAACATTCAATAAATAACGAACGAGTCATTAAATCACTATAAATGGGACATCATTGGTTTATCAGAAACGATATGGACCGCAGACCTCTGGTGAACTTCTCACTGATGAAGGTCATTAGATAGTGTACAGTGGACAGCAAACATCCCGTCAACAGGAAGTGACTTTTATCGTGAGGAAGGAGCTGACTTCAGTTATTCTAAACTATACAGCAGCATATAGCAGAATCATCTCATTAAGGATATCATCACACCCAATGAATTTAACAATCATACAAATTTATTCTCCAACCATCGACTACGAAGACGAACCAATTGAAGAATTCTATGAGGAAATAGAGGTAACAATGCATAAAACAACACATTATTATTCAAGGTGATTGGAATGCAATCGTAGGAGACTCAAATGATAACTGGAGAAATGTGGAAGACAGTTTTAAACTAGACAATTCTAACCAAAGTTCTTGAATTATGCACCAAGCATAAATTCGTGCTTGCAAATACACTATACCTATATGAGAACTTACGATATTCTACTTGGCACTCTACTAATGGTCTGACTCATAATCAAAGTAACGTGATAATCATAATGTAATGCCTCAGTGGTTCAAATCTGGCATAAATCTACAACTAGAACCTATCCAGGGGTGGATATCAATAGTGATCATAATTTAGTCTTATGTAACAAGAAGTTAAATCTACGAACACTGAAAAAGAGCAATAATAGTAGAATTAGATTTAAGTAGAAAAGTTAAAGAATGTATAATTCAGCAAACAGTATAAGGATGAGTTGGAAAATAAACTGTTATCCGTTAACATAAACTAACTATCCACTAATAAAGATATATAATCAAATTTCTAAAACTAAAACACTTCGAAATCTCAAAACATTTCGGGAAAGTATAGATATAAGAAACAAGCATGGATTACAGACGATGTTCTTAATGAGGCGAAAAAAGTAGGTAGAAGAAAACTAAATATTAAAGTGAAGAACACACTGAAGAATACAGACGGACACATAATACGATACGTAGAAGTATGAAAGCAGCACAGAATAAATGACTAATCTCACAGTGCAAGTACATTGATACATATATGTAATGGGGAATACATAGCAAAAGAGCAATCAATAATACGCTAATGTCATTCACTAATTTGAACAATTTTCATCAAAGATAAAAATGGTATACTGATGATAATTCCAGAATAGAAAGATGGAGTATTACAAAGATCTCTATAACTTCAAAATTAATCATGATTGCGATAAATTACAAAATAATAATCATCCGTCTGAGATGTAATAGCTGCTGCAAATACTGAAGTCAGAAGTTGAAAAGGAATAAATTGCCTGAAGAATGACAACACACCGGGAATAGATAATGTATCAAGTGAACTTATCAAAGAAGGTGGACCGGCAATAACTGAGATATTTACTAAACTCTGTCAACAAATCTGGATTATAAAGGAATGGCCAAAATCATAGACTACATCATTGATTGTACCTAAATTCCTACTAAGAATACTATTGAATTGGTTAACCTCCCAGATGGAACAGATTTTGCTGATGAACAGGCAGGCTTTTGGATAAATCGAAGCACCATCGACAAATTCTAAACCATAGACTACTAATTGAGAAATACATCGATCAACAAATGCAACTCTATCACAATTTCATTGACTATAAAAAAGCTTATGGATAGAGAATGGCATGATGGTTAAGCCTGTCATGACGACAATGAGCATACACATCGAACTGATCAACATAAATCATTATAAATCATCATAAAATCACTATATAATTCTACAATAAGCTACATTCTAATGAACAATCAAATTTGTCTTCCTTTACAAACGACAGTTTTGCCTATTATCTCCAGTATTATTCAATATTTTTTACAGATAATAATCAATAAACAATAGAAAATCACAAGTCCTCATATCAATAGGAGGCAGAACAATTTCCAACCTACGATTCGATGATGATATAGATCTTCTAGTCGGCTCTGAAAGTGACTTACAAGCGCAAACAGTCTCTTTAGAAAAAAAGTGCTGCATCATATGATATGGAAATAAGTCAAGAGAAGAGTAAGATACTCATAAAATGTAATGGATGTGGACCAAATTTCACCTTATATGGAGAGCAGTTTGAAAATGTCAAAACCTTCAAATATCTTGACGCGATGTTAACTGAAAACGAAACGAGCAAGAAAGAGATTTTAATTAGGCTAGCCATAACAACTGCAGCAATGGTGAGATTGGAAAAGATTTGGAAAGCCAGAGAAATTGAATTCAAACTACGGTACAAGTTCTACAAATCTTTAGTACTATCCATTTTATTATATGGCTATGAAACCTGGACCTTATTAGAAGAGTACAAATAAGATATGCGCTTTCAAATCGAAAGCCTTTAGAAGACTTATAAATATCGCTTACAAATAAGAATAACTTATATCTACGTATCTACCGAAATAAAAGAGAAAATAGGAAATTTTAAACCCCACTTAGACATGGTGGTACGTAGAAAAATGACTTTAGTTGGGAATATTTCTAGACATGAATCGCTAGATAAGATAATATAAATCATAGCAAGTCTCAGTTGAAGGCAGTAGAAATAGAGGCCGTCCAAAAAGAAACTGGATTGATGACATCTTGGACTTGACTAATCTCCTCTTGCGCGAACTCATATATAAGATTGCTGATTGTGAAGAATGGAGTAAGTTGTGTTCGTCAATATCATGTGTTCCCCCTACGACGAAATCGCCATGGGAACCAGGTAAACTAAGTAAATAATATATTCTAGTGATACTAACAATAATGGACAAGATTAGTGATATAGAGGTATCCATACCTGTATAGCATTAAGAGTAATCAGTCCTATATTCGATACAGTATTTGATACTATACACTGTATAGTTCTGTATAGCATATAGTATTACAATACTACACTATACTACTGCTACAAGATATATACAGGTACACACGGCTAACCTGTATAGCGTTCAGAGTATTCAGTACGTTGGCGTCGTTTCGCTCGAACAGTTCTACGTCAGGCTGTTGAAAGATCTGCGCCATGGACGCGGTGCAGGCGGTGAAGTCTTCGGCGGGGGTGCCACCAGTCGTACGTTGAGAGGCGAGGTCGGCGACGCCCGCATAATCGATGATACGGACCCGCGCCGCCCCCGCAGCCATTGGTATCATCCTTCCAGCGACGGCGGTGGTGGGGGCGGCGGTATTGCGGCGTATCGCTATCGACGATCGTTTAGCCGTCGCCGCAGCGCCGGGTGCACTGGGCAGCATCGACGACATACGTTTGCAGAACGATTGCTGTTCGTCGCGCGTCAGTCGAACCGCCGACGTTCGCCGGGCGGGTTTAAACGACGTCGCCTTGCGGGGTAGATAACCGACACCGGGAGGCGGACCGGTACGCGGTTTGTCGAGTGGTTTCCGAGCGAAGGTGGACGCCCGTTTGAAGGTGGCGCCGTCCTCGTCGATCGTGAACATGGAGAGTTTAGCGTGCGCCGGCAGCGGAACCGACGCCAGCGGCTTTGAGGAGGGTTTCTTGACGAGGGCGAGATGACGCGTCGATAACGACTGCCTCGACGGAACGGCTGATGTCGTGGCGGCGATACTTCTCAGCGAATTGGATAGCGTCGCTACACGTGAGGAAGGTTATAATGCATACTCTATAGTCTTAATAATATATAATCGTTATACATTATATATATATATATAATGTATGATCTGTAATAACTATAAATCTATGCCGGCGACATTAAATATTATCTGCAGTACAGATTCTGCACATAATATGATTGTACATTATAATTATCTGCGTGCGAATATTTATAGAATATAAAATATGCAATGGCTTGCATGTAAATTCTATAGTTGTTAATAGTTATGGTTTACGAGACCGTTTAAAGCATGAATTTAATGAAACGGTTTATAAAATGTTGTTAGAAATATGAATAATATTTATTTTACTTACATAAACATATGACCAATCAAACGTATTAATTACATTTTTAAATTATTAATATTTTTGGTAGTGAATTTCCTTGTTTTTTTGTATGATTTGTCATTTACTAGGGTATCATGTATTTTAAAATCAGTAAAGATCATAAAATGGTCACTAATATGATTGTGTAAATTAATTATTAATATGCCGTTTAAAATAGAATGATTTTTTTAATTACAATAAATATTGTCAATCAATGAATGCGAGTGATCACTTATTCTCGTGGATTTATCAATTAATGGATGTAACCCTAAACTAAAAATATCATCAATAAAAATTTAATATTATAATATTATACTATAGTAATTAAATTATGGTATAAAATATATATATTAAAATCACCAATGATGAATAAATCATTATTAATATTAAGATAATTACAATATTGTAAAATATGATCTGTAAAATGTATTATATCAGTAGTAGGTAGTTTATATATTGCACTTATTATAGTTGATTTATTAGTGTCGCCAATATTTAATCTAACTGTCACTATCAAAAGCATTAGCAATTGATAATGATAGATTTTCAATTTTAGTAAAACTTACACATTTTTTAATATAGATAAAAGTAACACACCACCCACCCCCCCTTCATATCATTATCTCTTATAGTATGTACAGGGTTATAATATTCTAATTCATAAATATCTTATCCAACCAAGTTTCAGAAATAACTATAATCATAACTATTTAGAAATGTAGTAATAGCATCAAAACTAAACACAATACTTCTGGCATTCATATGTATTATAGTAAATATATTGTTATAATTTATAGTAGCTAGATTTATAGTATTTATATAATTACACTATATCATTAATCTTTTTAGTTTGATCATTATAATAATTATTAATTTAAATATTATATCTGAAAATATTATTTTTTAGATTTATATCAATCATATAGGATATATATAATTGTAATATATTTATGAATAGAAATATAAAATTTAAATAAAATCAATAAAAGTGTAAAATTGTAAATTATAAACAATAAACTAAAGTAATTATAAAGTTAAAAAGTTAAAAATATTATAAATTAGAAAAAAATGTGATGTAATATATAATGTATGAATATATTGAAATTTATAAAATATACAAGAAATTTGTATTTTGTAATTTAATTTTACAAAAGAAAATGAATTAATATAAAATTGGTCGATATTGATTATTTGTAACTGTTTCTTATCGTTAGTTTTTATGTAGACTTTATTTTTATATGTCCAGGTACTAGTAATAATATTATTAGATTTTATTGTATATAAACAAACTATAGTTTGATAAAATAAATTATCGATTTCTTAAGATAATTCTGATTGTATATCTGATTGTAAAAATATTAGTGTCAATAAGTTTCTTTTTCATAAATAGTATTCTAGATTTTGTATCAATATTGTCCAATTTAATAATATACTTTGTATTATTTTGTGTTTATAATATATATATATATATATATATATATTTTGTGTAATAATAATAACCACAATACAAATAGTTCATTGAATTTTGAAATAATATATAAAATCAATACTAGATATATGTATATATCGCCAGTAAATTCTAATTTAATCCTAGGATATACTAACGTATTTTACTAATCGGTCTGGGAAGTAGAGATACCCGCGAACCAAGTGTCGCATTCTTGGAAACCATTTTTCTGACTTTCTGGGGAATGTGATTCATTATTAATTATTCATATCACATAGAGTTACTTCAAATATAATTATTGGCAATATGTTATTGCTATTCAAAAATCAGTATTATTCGGTTTCTTTGATTTACTGAGTCAAAAAAACCATTTATTTTTTGTACCATATTATAGAATTATTATGATATATAAGAATATATATTATAAATATATATATATATATATATATATATATATATATATATATTATATGTATAAAACATACTATATAATATAAAATAATATTATATTATTAAATATATAATTTATAATATAAAAAAATAATTAAAAAAATATATAATTATTATAATAATAATAATTATTATTATTATAATCATTATAATAATGTCATTATGAATCCTTATGATAATGATAATAATTATGATAATTCAATTAATATATAAATACAGATTACATAGTATATATCTATAAATTACTTATAATCACAATCATTGTGACAATGTGACATTGAATGTCATCTATTTAGTTAAATTTAAATAATTTAATAAATTAGATCAAATGTAAATATTTATATTTAATTATTAAATTAATGGAATATCATATTCAATATGTAACATATTATGTTGTGCATTAATTCAATGGTTAAACATACTTGTTAAAACTGAAATTCAGACTCAGAATGTATAACATAACCAAGATATATCATATTCAATATGTGACATATTATGTTATGAATTAATTCAATGATTAAACATACTTTTTAAGTCTGAAATTCAGACTCCGAATGTATAACATATCCAAGATGATCTTGGTAAGTATACAATAAAGTATAGAGTTATAAAATAATAATCTAATATATATATTAAATATGTATATAAATTAAATTATCATATATAAATTATAAAAACATTGACAATTACTTTTATTTATTTCAAATTAATATATCTATTTTAAATTAATATTTATTGTTTATGAAATTCAAATCAACGGAAAATGTTTTCATTGGATAATAGCATCATAGCATTATAGAAATGTTAGGATTTATATTAAATATGAGCCATAGACATTAGAGTAAATAAATGTCATTAGCAAACCCAAATACATAGCTAGAGAGAAACTTTTTCTCTCTGTCAAAGATTTTGCGAAGCATTTTACGAAGCCTTCGGAAAATCTTTGTCTCTGTAGAGCTAATATAACTAGAGAGAAATGTTCTCTCTAGCTCTATGATAGAGCTCATAGATTTATAGTTTAGTAAACTATAAATCTATTATAGAGCTATAGCTCCATGCGGGAGCGAGTCGAGTCGCCCGAAAGTCGACTCGCCCGAATAAAAATAAGTCGAGTCGCCCGAAAATAAGTCGACTCGCCCGAATTACATAAGTCGACTCGCCCGAATTACTAAAGTCGATTCGCCCGATACATAAGTAAATTCGCCCGACACATAATTTGATATGACAGATACTGAAATTGTATTGTTTTATGTAAAATTGTATTACCCATATCCATATATTCTAATTGTACACTAATTATTATTTTATATAAGTTATTATTCTTAAAAATAAATAAACTATATATAAATATGTTACAAACAATATTTAATTTAAATAATACTTAATTTGAATTAATAATTGTATACTAATTATTATTTTATATTAGTTTAATAAATATAAGTTTTTATTCTTAAAAATAAATATAAGTATATATAAATATGTTTACAAATAATATTGCATTTTAATAATAATTAATTGTAATGAATAGTTGTACATAATTATCATGGTATAAATATTTGTGTTCACAAATGTGCTGAAAACGCCTTCATTTGAATTTAAAGTCCTTTAATATTAATATGATATATCTCGTATATATGATTATGTTAAAATAAATCAAAGTATAACAAGGACTTGATTAGGTCATTGCTTATAATATATCATGTATAGGATATGCATATATATATATATATATATATATATGTATATATTATAAATACATACGATATCAATATTGTTCCTTACAGTCTGATTAATGTAAAGTAGAAACAATATATAATATGTGTATAATAGTATACTATATATACTGCACCGATGAGAAAATTATGATATGGTCTTATAAATTAATTTATTCTACAAGTTTTAGTTTTTAATTTATTCTAAATTAGAATTTACTTAATTATAATGTGAATATTATACATATATAAGATATTTACATAGTTTATGAAAGATCGTTTAATTTCAAGTAGAAGAAATATATTATATTTATATATTATTATATCATAAAGATAGTACTGGACAATTACTAATGGTATCAATAATTAATTATCCTAAAATTGATTTTCGAAAATATTCTAAATAATAAGTTTGAATTTACTTAATTATAATGTGAATATTATACGTACATAGTAGGTTTATATAGTTTATGAAATATCGTTTAATTTCAAGTAGAAGCAATATATTATATGTATATATTATTATATCATAAAGATAGTACTGGACAATTACTAATGGTATACCGATACATTATTATCCTAAATTGATTTTCGAAAATATTCTAAATAATAAGTTTGAATTTACTTAATTACAATGTGAATATTATACGTACATAGTAGGTTTATATAGTTTATGAATGATCGTTTAATTTCAAGTAGAAACAATATATTATTATATCATAAAGATAGTACTGGACAATTACTAATGGTATCAATAATTAATTATCCTAATATTGATTTTCGAAAATATTCTAAATAATAATTTTTAATTTACTTAATTATAATGTGAATATTATACATATATAAGATATTTATATAGTTTATGAAAGATAGATTAATTTTAAGTAGAATAAATATATTATATGTATATACTAATATAATATTATATACTAATATTAAATATAAGTAGGTACTATATCATATAGTTACTTACTAACTTACTCTTAGGGTTGAGTACGAGAATGAGATTTTGTATATTGATGCTATTATAATAAAATTAGAATCATTAGAAAGGTTATCAAATTATATAATGTAAGTCCTATCTTAGTTTTTTTTAATTTTTATTTAAAAAAAATTTATGATCAAAAATGTGCAAAAAAAAATGGTAACATTTTGACATGGTGTAGATAGGAATTACGCATGTTTTACTTAATTTATAATACATATTAGACCATAACTCATTGAATAATGAATATTTTTTAATTAAATTAACAGACTATCTTTATTATATATGTATATATATATAAATATGTAACACAATAAACAAAATGATCAGCATTTCTACCCAATATGGGAAAAAAGTAATTTATTTTTATCTAAAATTAATTTAATTTATATTTTTAAAAAGCTCTTTAAATTCTATAATATAACTTGTATCTTAGTTTTTTTAATTATTATTAAAAAAAAAAGTTATGATCAAAAATGGTACAAATTTGACATGGTGTAGATAAGAATTATGAGTTTTTATTAATTTATAATATATATTAGACCATAACTCATTGAATATTTGTTAATTCAATTAACAGACTATCTATATTATATGTATATATAATTATTTAATAAGTTATAAAAAAATGATAAGCATTCTTACCCAATATGGGAAATAATGAATTTTATTTATATTTTTTACAAAGCTCTTTAAATTCTATAATATAACTTGTATCTTGGTTTTAACTAATTTAAAAAAGAAAATAAATTATAGTAACAAATATTATTTAATAATTTATGCAAAACTTTCTAAATTCTACTTTATTTATATATTATTTAAAATTAAATTATAAATTCAACTTATTTCAATTATAAATATTATTTAAAATTAAATTATAAATATTAAACACATTTCAATAATAAATATTATACATCATTTTTTCATATATACAATTTATTTTAACATTAAGTACTAACCTATATATATATATATATATATTTAATATAATATTAAAATATATATAGAACATTTACAATAATAGAATCTTTTTTTCTTTCTCTTTCCTTTAGTCATCAGATTTGTAACTTATAATCCAGCTATAAAAGAATAAAAAATTAATGATGGATACATGTAAATTTAATTTATAATTAAATATACTAAACCTGTATCAATTTCGTTGTATCACTTTTATTTAGTTGCCAAAATACATCAATGATACCTTTAAAACATTACAAAATTAATTATTTTATGAATAAAACTTATATAAATATATGTATCAAACTTATATAAATATATCAAAATTAATATTTTAATAATTATCTAAAACAGATTAGGTATATTTGATTGATAAATTATACATTTATTTGTATTTGTGTGTATCTATAGTTAGACATTACATATATATTTTTATATAAATAAATGATCATAAATATCAAAATCAGATTTAGTGTAATTATATATGAATCATTAATCAGACTTAATTTATTTAAATTTTAGTAAATATGTATTTATTTGTATTTAAATTTGAATAGGATTATATTAATATTTCAAATATTATTTGTAAATATTAATCAAATACATTATTATATTTGAAATTTATTAATTACCAAAATCAGATTTTCTGTATTTGAATTATTAACCAGAAATATTTTTGTATTTGCTAGAGTATTTATATTTTAATAAGATATTAAACATGCATATCTGATTAAATAAGTTTTCATAATTATTAAAATCAGATTGTTATCATTTGTAATTGATTTTGTTATTGTATTTGAAAAAAACATATATATATATATATATATATATATATATATATATTTATACATTTGTATATGATAAAATACATTTTGTAAATTAGTAATTTAATAATGATAAAAATCAGATCTGCTCTATTTGTATTTTTATATATTTTAGTTAAATTCTTGTTTGGATTTAAGAGTATATTTATATTTGATAAAATCAAAATAATTATTATATTTAATATTAGAAAGTAAAAGTAATAGTTATCGAAAGTAAAAGTATATTATATTATTTATATTCTTATTTTTAATTAAATCCATCACTTAAAACCTATCAAATTCACTGGAATATAGGTATTCAACTCTTACTAACTAACTTTTAGTTCCATGACTCATGAATCGTAGTGGTAATTTTCTCACTAGCTTCAGTAACAAATCGTCTCAGGTCGCTTCTATCCATGTCCAGTAGTTCACCGGTGATCAGACATCCACTGATTAATATTAAACACGCCTTTTCGCTGTCTTCAACTATATAATAGTAAGTGATATTAATTAATACATTTTGCATATAGTGATTGATAGTTTGAGCTATACAAAAATATTAAATATATAATTAAATAGTGATATGAATGAAACCAAATAAAATAACGGCTATAGATTTAAAATTTATTTAACTGTAGTAGGGCAGATGGAAATAGATGCAAGATGGATTTGTAAACAAAACATTAATTGATATGTATATACATATACTAACTTTACTTACCAGGTTGAGCTTTATCGTTACACCATGACACACGTTCTCAGATAATTTCTATCGCTCATCATATTTGGTAGGGCTCCTGACTGTATATGCATCGTCCATCAACTTTTGTATATAGTTCTTTATTGGACACCAGGATACGAGACGTCACTCATGCAATGACATCTAGAGAATAACATCTCTTGTGCCCATCTTCTATGCCCCAACAGTGTCCTAAAAATCCTATATAGATAAATATATGAATGTATTCGGATATTATAAATAAATGTATTGACCATTATGATTAATACATTAATTTGTATAAATAAACTATTATATTTATTAGTTAAAACAGCTCTTTATTATTATGTAATCATAATATATTTATTTAGCTACACTCATATGATATACATATAAATTAATATATTGTTCAGAAATCTACACATGCAATACTTGTCGCACTATAACTAGCTAATATGTAGATCTGCTCCGCTCAATAATAGTATTAAAATATGCTAGCATAACAGTAATTATATAAAATTTATACGAACAATTAATACTAATATATATTATTATAGATTGATATTAAATATATTACATAAAGCATAATAGTATGCTATAGAAATGTATATGAAGAAATAATACTAATAAATTAAATTTGTTTGTAAAATTTAAGATATTTAATCATGATAATTAGGTTGTATATAAAATGTATGATTTTTATGATAACAATAATATAACGACAATGTTACCACTAGAAATGTCTACTAAAATTATCTATTATTTATAAAATTAAAGTCTTATGGACGGCAAAACATGAATATTTACATGGTGGATATATGAGATTTTTTAAATAAGGGTTACTTTCAAATTATGATAACTCTGAAATGAATAAGAGAATGATTAAATTGTGTTGGAAAAAAGCTTTATTAATTACATTTAGATCTATGTATATATTAAGTTATATAATTATATGAGAATGAGATCTACAAAATTATTTTTAAAATACTACAATAAAATCGTGTTTCGCCACCCATAAAAGGTAACCTTTATAAACATGTTACATTATTATAATAGTTATATTATAATAATTATATATTTAATGTATTATTACAAATAGTATATGTATATTTATTAAATACATGATTAATTAAGATGATATAAAATATTATTTATTGAAAATAGTATATTTAAAAAAAAAATTGATAGCACATGTTTTAACTTTTTATTTAAGTGTCCAGTTAATTATGAAGATATTATTATAATAATTATATATATAATTTATTTATAGCAAATAAATCAATACTTAGGTATATTCAAAAATAATTAATTTATATAGAATTTATGACTTTAAAATTATAATAAAATAATCATCTAAACATTATTTATTCTATAAATTATAGCTCACTAAACATGTAATATTATAGACTATAATTTATAGTAAATATAGTATGTATTTTAATAATAATAAGTATATATATTCATTGTTATAATATATATTTATAAATAACAAAAATAATATTATATATGTAATTCAGGCATTAAATAAATGATTTATTAAGTTGATATTGAATATTATTAATTGAAAAATTATTTTTCAAATACTATTTTTAATAAATCTAACATTTTGAAAATTATTTTGATAATTTTTTCAATATTTATATAAATTTGTGTAGTCTTTTATGAAGTTATTATAAATGATATACAATATATTTATAGGTACTTTTATCGATAAAACGTTCATAATTACACAGCAAGTAAAATTATTTAAAAAAAATATATTTTTGTTATCACATTTTTAATCTAAATTTATATTAAATCGTTATAAATGATTAATAATCTACAATTTATTTATATGATATTTCTATTAAAGTATTATTTTGTTATGTATATCAATACTAATATTATATATGTATATATATTTTTATAATATATATATTTATAAATAATTATTAAATATTATATATGTAAATAAGCATTCAATAATTGATTTATCGAGTATTATTAATTGACAAATTTGAGATTTGCCTCCATTTTAATTTTCAATATTTTCAATATTTATGTAAATTTGTGTAGTATTTTATGAAGTTATTATTAAGATATATTATATATTTAATAACACATTTATAGATAAAACGTTCATAATGACGCAGCAATTAAAATTATTTTTCAAAAATAATTATTTATTATCGTATTTTTAATTTTAACAATACACATATTCACTAACCAAACTCGCGCGAATCAATGACAGCAAGCTTATTGCTGATTGGACATATTCAAAAGGGATGTTTACTTTATAATTTGACAGTTCAGTTTTTAAAATCGGTTAATAAATAAGTATTTTATGAACAAAATAAAACTTATGATTTTCAAAAAAATCTGTGTAATGTTTTTCTCAACCTCGGCATATTAGACCTTGTAAAATAGGCCATTTTTAATCTCATTCGCGTCCCATAGTAACTATATGATATAGTACCTACTTATATTTAATATTAGTATATAATTATTATAATATTATATTAGTATATACAATGTATATTATACATATAATATATGTCTTCTACTTAAAATTAATCTATATTTCATAAACTATATAAATATCTTATATATGTATAATATTCACATTATAATTAAGTAAATTAAAAATTATTATTTAGAATATTTTCGAAAATCAATTTTAGGATAATTAATTATTGATGCCATTAGTAATTGTCCAGTACTATCTTTATGATATAATAATATATAAATATAATATATTGCTTCTACTTGAAATTAAACGATCATTCATAAACTATATAAACCTACTATGTACGTATAATATTCACATTGTAATTAAGTAAATTCAAACTTATTATTTAGAATATTTTCGAAAATCAATTTAGGATAATAATGTGTCGGTATACCATTAGTAATTGTCCAGTACTATCTTTATGATATAATAATATATAAATATAATATATTGCTTCTACTTGAAATTAAACGATCATTCATAAACTATATAAACCTACTATGTAGGTATAATATTCACATTATAATTAAGTAAATTCAAACTTATTATTTAGAATATTTTCGAAATTCAATTTTAGGATAATTAATTATTGATACCATTAGTAATTGTCCAGTACTATCTATAATATATTTCTTCTACTTGAAATTAAACGATCTTTCAACGATAATTATGTACAACTATTCATTAAAATTAAGTATTATTAAAATGCAATATTATTTGTAAACATATTTAAATATACTTATATTTATTTTTAAGAATAAAAACATATATTTATTAATTTAAACTAATATAAAATAATAATTAGTGTACAATTATTCATTCAAATTAAGTATTATTTAAATTAAATATTGTTAGTAATATATTTATATATAGTTTATTTATTTTTAAGAATAATAACTTATATAAAATAATAATTAGTGTACAATTATATAATGGTAATACAATTTTACATAAAATAATACAATTTTAGTATCTGTCATATCGAATTATGTGTCGGGCGAATTGACTTATGTATCGGGCGAGTCGACTTATTTTCGGGCGACTCGACTTATTTTTATTCGGGCGACTCGACCTGTATTCCTCCATGCCCAGATAGGGTAGATTTTTGATATGATAAAAATGATAAAAATCTAAAATCGGTAAATTCTAGGAAAATAATATTCATACTGTGCTTCTGAATATATTATATATATATAATAATATATATATTATTAATCACTTTATATAGTGAATATAATAATTATAGTCAGTAACTTCTCTATCGATCTATCGTGATATTTCGAACTCAAATCAAATTATTATAATAATAATTATTGTATATTTAATAAATTATTATAATATTAATAATATAATTATTATAATAAATATTTAATATTATATTCAATATATAATTATTAATAATTATAATAATTATTTAATAAATAAATGTTATATTATATTCAATATATAATTATTAATAATTATAATATAATATTATAATAATTATTACAATACTAATATATATTAGCCATTTCAGGCATTTCGTAATAGATTAGTAAATGTACGAAATTAGTATACTCATTTTGTTGGTACCTGATCAAAAGCTTGGAGATTTATGCGCGATTTGGACGCCCGGAAAATTGTTTATTCGAATTAGTGAATTTACAATAGCGAATATGTGTTTGTACAAATATTAATTATTGTTTGGTTTGGGTGGATTTACTTTTTATATATATCTAAAATAAAAAATTAGCAATATTGCTAGTTTTTTTAGTTGCATTACATCCCGATATAGCCTTTAAAACACACATATATATATATTTTTTTAATGATAAGCCGTAGCATGTATTAGTGATTATAATTTATAGTATATACCCTATAGGGTCTATACATAAACATACGCTAATTATAATCCGCGGATTATAATGGTCAATCATACGCTATTGTAAAATCACTAATTCGAATACACAAGTATGCGGGCGTTTAAATCGAGCATCAATCGTGAAGCTTTTTACCATAATCCATTTCGTTATACAATTTTAAATTTCAATTTCGAATTTGTTATATTCAATATAATATTGAAATCCAGAAAATATGTATTTAATATTTCCTCGTTTATTATATTCTCAGAATAATTCTGTTATTAAAATCTCTGTTTTTATAAGTTAGTCAAATTATGGTATCGCTAAATATATGTGTAGTAGGATATATATAGTAATATAATACCTAGATACATAGTAGGTTGTAAATTAACTTAATATTACTTGACTGTCGAATTTGTTTATCGGATTAGATTTTCCTACTTGATAGTAAACTAGATTTTCATACTCGATTCGATTTGTCGTACTCGAGTATAGATCGCCAATAGATCTATTGTAAAATTAGATTATCTTAAAATTACTAATTACTAGCTACTAACCTAGGTTACTCTAATGTTATTAGAGTAACTTATGAACCACATAAGTTACTAGTAATATTTATACCACAAAGTAACTTACGAGTAACTTCAGCGCAACATATGTGGTACGCATGTTACTCTAATGTCATTAGAGTAACTTATGAACCACATAAGTTACTAGTAATATTTATACCACAAAGTAACTTACGAGTAACTTCAGCGCAACATATGTGGTACGCATGTTACTCTAATGTTATTAGAGTAACTTATGTACCACATAAGTTACTAGTAATATTTATACCACAAAGTAACTTACGAGTAACTTCAGCGCAACATATGTGGTACGCATGTTACTCTAATGTCGTTAGAGTAACTTATGTACCACATAAGTTACTAGTAATATTTATACCACAAAGTAACTTACGAGTAACTTCAGCGCAACAAATGTGGTACGAATGTTACTCTAATGTCATTAGAGTAACTTATGTACCACATAAGTTACTAGTAATATTTATACCACAAAGTAACTTACGAGTAACTTCAGCGCAACAAATGTGGTACTAATGTTACTCGTGCGTTACTTTGTGGTACAAATATTACTAGTAACCAATGTGGTTTAGAAGTTGCTCTAATGTAACTAGTAACATTAGAGTAACATTCGTACTATATTTGTTGCGCCGAAGTTACTCGTAAGTTACTTTGTGATATCAATATTACTAGTAACTTATGTTGTTCATAAGTTACTCTAATGTTACTCGTAAGTTACTGTGTGGTATGAATGTTACTATTTTTGTTTGCTGGGTTGTTTCCTATAGGTTGTTCCTACTGTTGATAGTTTTACAACTATCGTACCTATCCCACTTTTCGTATTTTGGTCTTAAGAAGGAAAGGAAATAAAGGAATTCCTTTATTTCCAACATATTTCTTCGTTTGTTATCACAGGGAATTTTTCTTGACTTTATCTATTTCATCTTACCTTTATTAATTCAGATTGTATGAATTAGTAAGGTGAATTGTATCAATACCTCCTGTAAACTCGAGGTTATAGGAGGTCTTATTTGTGCCATATATGATATATATAAATATTTCAATTTAACTTTTAAAATTATAATTGTATATAGGCTATCTTATTCTCAATAATAATGCTATTATATAGATACAATGCAGCATATAATATAGCTATATATTATTTTATAAATCCTACATTATAGGATATATACCCTGCAAACAGTAAGAGCAGCATAATAGCAGCATAACAGCAAATGCTAGAGCCTCAAATGTTTACATTGTGCTATTATGCTGCTATTAAATGTCTATTATGCTGCTATTAATTTGTAATGATATTATGCTGCTGTTATGCTGATGTTATGCTGCTATTATGCTGATATTATGCTGCTATTAATTTTAAATGTCTATTATGCTGCTATTATGCTGCTATTATTATAATAGCAGCATAATAGACATTTAATAGCAGCATAATAGCACAATGTAAACATTTGAGGCTCTAGCATTTGCTGTTATGCTGCTATTATGCTGCTCTTACTGTTTGCTGGGTATTATATACATGCATCATGTAGTTTTACAGCATATTTCATTAATCTGTTTCGTAATTGATGAAATCTCATTGGAATTTTCTCAACTAAATATATATCATTCGTGATATTAATGGTCCCCAACAACCTCAGGGATTTTATGGGGGTGTAGTTAATATCCTATTTATACTAGAAGGGGGACATTCACAGACACATGTTATACGCTTGCTCACATTCACATGAGAGTTATTCGTATTCAATTGTTGAGTATCTATTATCAGTATCAATAAAATATATTTAAATATATTTTACAAAAAATCTGTTGTCTACATACTTATATATATATATATATATATATATATATATATATATATATATTATATATACTCTATATATAGTTATTATAATGACTCTTTAATTTTTATTTACTCTTTTAATGATTCCTAGCTTCTCATATTATCTTATTTATCTTGTTGTAATAAAAAAGTTATATTCCATAATAAAATGTATATCGAATTTTAAGAAAAAAATAGAAGAAAATAAATTAACCGAGTTAAAACCAACCAAAAAATCAATCAAATACGAAGAATTGCCAAAATACCAAACAATTGAAACCATAGCAATTAGGAAATATACACAAGCCATACTAAAGTTCTATCTACAATACACTTGAAATTAATATTGATTATTGTATAGACCTCAACATTTATTAGCTCATCATTAAAGAAATACGGTTATCAAATGTGAATCTTTCAATAGTTTTATTCATCACTATATTTATAACCATAGTTATAATTACTATAATAAGTAGTAATAATAGCCTACTGATATTACTACTACTACTGATACTACTACTTGTATATAACTACTACCTATACTACTACTACTACTACTACTACTACTACTAATATTATTATTTCTACTATTATTAGTATAAGTGAGCTTACATTTTATTTACATTATATTTTACTGATATTTTATTAAATGTTATGATTTTTAATCTCTATATAATATATAATATATAACTCAATATAATATTATTGGTAATAACAAGTTATCACATAAATGCAGCCGGAATTAATTGTGAAAACAATTAAGAATAAGCATCAAGAAATAAACACATAAAGTGGAGGGGTTTTAGTAAATAATTAATTTATGGTTAAACTAGTTTTATATTTTAAATAATCAAATTTACATTATAAATAGAAAAATATATATATATATATATTATTCTATAGTTCATTAACTATAGTTATCTATTTAATAGATATTTAAGTCTGGTTTAGGTCTGAAATATCAACATTTACCCTATATAGTTATATAAATATATTATTCATTTAAAAATATAATGTAAATTATTAAAGTATCAAAAAGTGAAATTATTGTTTAACGTTAGAATTTTAAAATTCAGTAATATATATTATAATAATTTAAATATTTATTAAAATTCCTCAGATCTATATAAATTTGTTAAATTTAACCACCTCCACACAAATAGTGTTAAATACGCAATTAATGTATCATAATATTTTATAAATATTATATGTGAAATTAATAATTAATATTTTTTATGGCATAAAGTATTTTTATTTATTTTCAAATAATAAAACCTAACAAAGTATAAATAACATTATTAAATATAATAAAAATGCAAATATATATATATATATATAATTAATTTAAATATAATAAAAAATAATGTCAGCACGGCTGTATAAAAATAAACATATAGATATGTAATAAACACAATAGCTATTAGCGTTATGATATACATATACATATCTACCATGTCAACATAGAAGGGCATACTGAACGAAAACGATGCCGAAACAAAACAATAATTCCTATACACATATACAGCTGGGAGACTAGTAACAGAATCAGCAGTAACCTAATAACACACGATAGCAGCACAAAGATCAGTAGTAACGCGATGTCAACGTACGATGTGTCAATCAAACACGCACAAAGGGAACAAAGGGAGTTAAATATTACAGTGTTAGCGAGCGAATATCACTTGTTTAGATTGACGCACGGGGGCAGTGTTAGGTCGATAGTAGTAGTAGTAGTAGTAGTAGAAGTAGAAGAAGACGATGATGACGATGATGATGTCATGCGATGAGATGCTAGATCACATGACTGCTGTCATAGTTGGCTACGATAAGGAGGACCCACTCGACCGAGAAGAATATCTCTGTAGAAGAATGCGCGTTTAGGTGTAGAGTAATACTGCGGGCGATGCGATACTAGACTTAAGAGCAGTTAGGATAAAGCCTCGTTTCCGTGTATAGAACCCGCGTTAAATGTTCCGCTTTTATGTCAGCCGGGTTGAGATTTAACACGGGTTATTGATATGTGGGAGAGGCTCATCAAATTTAAAGTTTAGTATCCGTCGACATCGATGAGTCAGTATTAGTGAGTCGGTATCGATGACTCGGTAACGACGAGTCAGTATCGGTAGACTGCGCTTCCGTACAAAGGGGAGGATAGTAACGTAGGAAACAGGAGCACGTACGCCGTTAGACCGGCTACGAATGCGGCGATGGCGATGTTACGCTTGAGCGGTTTCAGTTCGGCTACCTCGCCGAAATCGGGGAACTCCATGTGATTGCAGAACGAGTGGATCAGAATACAGCTGATTAGGTGTCCTAGTATGGCGGGGTGGAGGTTAGGAGGGGGTAGAGCAGGGGTAGAGGCGGATTAACGGCGATGGGGTAATGATGATGTAGGTCAGAGTTGATGGTGTTAAAGTTGATAGGGTAATAATAGAGGTAGAGTGGGTTAATGATGGAAGTTTAATAATGTTGGTGGTGATAATGGAGGTAATGAAGGAGGTAGAGAAGGTTTAATGATGGAGGTATAGGAGGTTTAATATTGCAATGGTGGAATGGGAACGATGAATGTAGATAAGGGGTAACTGTGATGATTGTAATGGGGATAACGGTGGAAGGAGTTACGATGGAGGAAGAACAATGGTGATGGTAGTAATGCTGGAAGTGGAGAAGGAGTAGCAGTAGTATGGTTTAATGTAGGGTATAATGGTGGAGAGGGTAATTAGGATAACGGCGGTATAAATAGGTCACTTTATTATTGCATATCATAATGATGTTCTATAAAGTTTAATCAAAATATAATATATATATATATATATAACGTTTTTTTTATATTATATTGTTTTTTTATATTATGGTTTAATCTGATTATATATATATATATATATACACTCTATTAAGGGTAGGTGCGACCTATGTTCTATAAATAGATTTCTACATTTTCTAATGTGACAAATAGTTATTAAAAGTGTATTAACTCATTTTTATTAATTTATTAAATACAATATTTAATATAATGATAGATATTATATAGATATCTATATTAATTGTATTTTTTGTAGAATATAAAATTATATATTTAATATAAATTATGTTTAACATATAAACATAATTTTATATACAATAATTTGATATATAACATACAATAATATTATTTAAAAAATAAAATATTCAATTATGAAAATTTTAGATTTTACTAATTATTAAATTAAAAAAATGCAATTATTGTATAAATTATATTATATTATATATATATTATAAATTATCTGAAAATTCAAATTAATTTAAAGTATTATTGAATGAGTTAATCATTTTTGAATAAGTGAAATTAGTTAAAATAATTATTCTGAGTAAATTGATTCTAATGATTTACAATATAATTATGAAAAATGCATGAAATATATAAACAGATGATAACTTATCACATTATATTATTATATATTAAGAGTCACCTATGAATACTGATAATGTATATATAATATTCTTTATTTTAGCTTTTAATTTTATAAAAAAAATGAATATTCATTAAATGAAAGACAATTATTATAATAAATACATTTTTTTTTAAATTATAATTATAATTTATTTAAATGATATACTTTTAAAATGTTTATTTTATAGTTATATTTTACGTAAAAACATGATTTATATATCATTCTAAATATAATATTATATAAATATTTATTTCCTCAATTTTAGAGGTCGCACCTACCCTATTAGGTTACTGAGTCGTACACTGAGTCGTACACTCGAGCTAACCTGTTTGTAGCAATACGTAAGCAGCATACATTCCGAATAATGTGGTGTACGCAAACTGGAACACTGTGGTAATGGTTACGGTGATTACTAGGGCTGAAATCTACGAGTGCTCGAGTGTTTTAACCCGACCGATGAGTATAGAATGTAAAGTCAATATATATATATATATATATGTAAAATAAATTGTTTTTTTATATTAGTGATTTATATATATTATATATGTTTTTATATATATATATATATATATATATATATGTTGTCAGAATAATTAGTCAGCGCCACTCCCTCTTATGATATATTATGGCGTTCGCTTGATTGGTTACATAAGATTGCGTAACTTATCGTCGCAGAGTTCACGAGTTTGCATCACTGAATCACTAAACCTATTGTAGTTGTTCAGCTATGCGTGAACGTCGAAAGCATTTGTATACACTTTATATAATTATATAGGAGTTATCGTGTATATATATATATATATATATATATATATATATATATATATATATATATATATATAAATATATATAAATATATTCATATATATGAATAGGTGTTACAACATGCTAGTACTGAACCTATGGATGTGTTTACATAGTAAATAACATCAGTTAGGAAATCGTTTCTCTCGCCGTAATCGTAATTTAATGCAAATTTTAAATATTCATTATTATTAATTTGTCAAATATTACCGTGTATATTAGCTAGTTCATGTATGTGTAGTACACGCCTAGTGAACACTGCTAGTAATAGATGAATCATAGCCTAAGCTTAGCCCTACAGTAGGGGTGATGCTACCCCACTAATGACTCATAGCTATGACTCGTCGTACTAACGTGAGTTCATCACCGTCGAATATACATCCGATCCCGACTTCAGCTGTTCGTAGATGTGATGCAGATGTGCTAGGGATGCGGATGTTAATGGGATGATGTTGATGGGTAATTGTATATTATATTGATTATACGATTATGACGGAAATAACGGAATACAACGGATGTGTTATGTTTCACTCTCATGAAACAAAAATACTGTGAAAAAAAATTATTTATTTGTTATATCCATTGAATGATACATTTTAACTCAAAAATGTATTATTATTATTATTATTATTATATATATTATTTTTATATATATATATATATATATATATATATATATATATATATATTTAATTAGTATGAATATAATTAAGGATGCGAATGTAAACTTCTAAATGTATAAACACTGGGTACTTTTACGATAATCAAATCTTAATACATATTCTATAAATCACAATGATGAGGTAAATTAACTTTATATAAATTATAAATACATTTCAACAGAATTATAGATAAAATATATGAATATTTACTAGACATTTTTAGTATCGAGACATCGGGTATCCGATATTAAGGGCTGGTGAAACATATGAATATCTACATGGTGGAGATAGGAGATTCTTTGTTTACTAAAAGTACGATAACTTCTGGAATAAATAAGAGAATGACTATTTTTTTTAAGACTTATTAAATACATTTAGATCTATATATATTAAGTTAAAGAATTATATGACGATAAGAATGATATCTAATTAATTTTTAAATATTTTTAAAATAACAAAATTTCCAGTAATTCCCATTAACTAAGTTATACTTTTAGATCATACTTAGATGATTATGGGTTATTGTTTTCAATGTAATTATATTGGCCTTTTTTTTGAAAATTAAAAACCTCATGAAATAATTAAGATTTTTACACAATTTAAATTGCATTATATTAATATTCACAATGTTAATATATATAAGATATATTTTAATAATTAGATTTCTAGTATTGAAAATATTTATATTTAAAAAAGGGTAATAATATTTAATAAAAACTGATTAATATTTGTTAATATATAATTATATCTAAATCTAATTGCATAGATTTATTTTATATATAATAATGATATCATAATGAAAATTTGACTTAGATTCGTTGATAATTGACAACAAATTATCAATTTCTATGCGAAAAATTATTATTCTGAAATAATCAATGTTAGAGTTTATCAATATTTTTTATCCTTTTTTGGACTATATTATAGTAATTGTCATTATTTAAAATAGTTCTTTAATTTTATAATATATTAAATTACTTATCTGGTAATTGTCATTATTTATTAAAATATCTATATTATTGATTTTAAATTTTTTTAAATTACTAAATTAAAACTATTGAAAAATAATGTTCAGTAATTGAACAATATCAGTAATTTTTTCCCCATTTTCT
The DNA here is from genome assembly GCA_964019155.1 of Osedax fenrisi. Classification (NCBI taxonomy): domain Eukaryota; kingdom Metazoa; phylum Annelida; class Polychaeta; order Sabellida; family Siboglinidae; genus Osedax; species Osedax fenrisi. Next base: position 61,213,323 of record OZ025240.1, on the reverse strand, counting down.
TTTACTCGTAATTTTATTAAAATAGGTAGGAACTAAAATCACATTTTTAATACTTATAGATCATTTTAACCTATAATATTTGTATATATAGAGTATATATTCAAATATCTATTTTAATAATTAATTTGAATATCAGTATATATATGATTAAGTTCTGAAAGTTTCATATATATTAATCAGGTAGATCAAAAGTTATAGATATTCAAAGAATCAAAATTAAGTTACATATTACAAATTATTTACAGTTTAAAAAAAAGTTATTAATATTTTACTATCATTTTAATATATATTTTTATACGGCTGTATTTATAAATGAAATGAAACTTATAGTAACTTGTATGCATTAATTCCTATATCATTTTAAAGATAATAAACTATATTTACTGATATTTATATATCATTTTTAATAAAAAATATATTTATTTCAAAAATCATATGAAAGATATATAATAAATATTAATTACATTTTGAATATTTGAAATTTTGTATATTTATTACATTTATTTCAAATTGAGTCATTATTTAGTTGTTTAAAAAATAAATATGGAAAGAATTAGTTATCTAAAACCAAGGACAAGACATATTCTCGCTATCTCTGCAATAATAATTGTGTTACTCTCAAACATAAATTTTCAATGGTATATTTATTTATTTGTAAAATAAAATGAATTAATATTTTTTAATTTGTATTTCTATATAAATAATTTATAAATAATACCAATTTATTTAAAAATTCGGTTTTAATGTAGCGATATTTTTCTATATTCTTTATTTCAACATTCCAAATAATATAATATATGTTTTACATTTTATTACGATTTTAATATAATTATATTGAAATCATTAATTTAAGAATGGTTTTTGTATTTAATTATATATATATATATATATATATAATTACAATATATATTTCTAGACCATGATGAAATACGATAATATCACTAGAGTGTAAAATACAAGTCCTGTCCTTTTGTATTCATTTTGTATTAAATTTATATTAATTTAACATCAATTTAATATTAATGTTGTATAAATTTAGCATTAATTGATCATTAAGGGGGTGAAGCATTCGTTTAATTTGTATTCATATAAATAAGCCAATTACGTTTACTTTTAAATAACATATTACACATAATTTTATAGATAATGAATTATAATTTAATATTTTAAAGTATTATAATTTTGAAAATAAAATGAAACGAATGTGGTACTCAGTCACAGATCATTAACTTAATATTAATTCAGCATTAATTAATTATTAAGGGGGGCAATAATCAATTAATGCTAAATTAATATTAAGTTAATGATCAGTGATTGAGTGCTGTACAGATACAGACACACATGTATCATACCTACACCGAACAGCAGTGGACAAATGACCACAGCGGCCGTAGGACCGAAGCTGTTCATTAACAGTGGCAGCATGCATGACCGGAACACAAACTCCTCAGTGATGGGCGACTGTAGGATAGGCGAGGTGGGTCGTTAGGTTAGCATTGATACGTCTGGCAGTATTCGTAATGGAAAGTGCACGTGTATTACGATGGCATTAATAGAAATGAATATAATTCAGTAGTTTAAAAGCGATATGTGATTTAAAAAATACATTTAATATTATATATAATATCTTCGGAATTTAAAAAAAAATTTAAAATATTAATTAGTTGTGTAGGGCTGTATTAATAGTGACTGAGTAGGTCTACGTTATTGGAGATTGGTAGGGCTAAGTTAGTGGGGGCTGGGTAGGTCTAGGTTTGTGGTGGTGGGTAGGGCTAAGTTAGTGGAGATGGGTAGGGCTGTATTAATAGTGACTGAGTAGGTCTACGTTATTGGAGATGGGTAGGCCTAAGTTAGTGGGGGCTGGGTAGGTCTAGGTTTGTGGTGGTGGGTAGGGCTAAGTTAGTGGAGATGGATGGGGCTAAGTTAGGAATTGATTAGTTGGGGCAGGGTTAAGTTAGGATGAAAATAATTATAAATTACTATTACAATAATGCTATATTAATATTAAATTAATTCTAAGATACATTAATTATAAATTAATTCTATAATATTGCATACTTAATGCCTTATTAATAATAAATTTAACCTAGATTATCATTACTACTAGTTAAATTTACTTATCATTTGAAATTGACTAATAATGAGTAATATTATAAACTAACTATATATATATATCTATATATATATTTCTCTAAACATATAACAATGCGGCATCGTCGCGAAGCGAAGCGACGATGCTACGAAATTAAAAAATAAATGCAAGATCTGAAGACACCAGTTATACTTATATTTTATTCCTCTTTGATATGCACTATCAAAATGTTACATTGTACTGTGTTATCATATAGTAAAGTGGATTTATAAATTAAGATTTTAAATTAATTTGCCTCTAATATTCAATAGGTGGCGCTTTTTAAAAACAATAGTTTCATCCAATGAGATTCATGGTTACCAGTAATCTCGTACGTTGTACAACTTATTAAATTTAATTTATTTCATAATTATATAGTTCTTATACGAATATATATATAACTTATTTTATCGAGAGACGAGATGCTCCTATAGGGCTAACTCCGATAGGGATAATTAAGCTAATTCAGATAGGAATAACTCCGATAGTGCTAACTCAGATAGGGATAATTCAGATAGAGCTAACTCCGATAGGGCTAATTCAGATAGGGCTAATCAAGATAATGCTAACTCCGATAGGGCTAATTCAGATAGGGCTAATTCAGATAGGGCTAATTAAGATAGGGCTAACTCCGATAGGGATAATTCAGATAGGGCTAATTCAGATAGGGCTAATTCAGATAGAGCTAACTCCGATAGGGCTAATTCAGATAGGGATAACTCCGATAAGGCTAATTCAGATATTGCTAACTCCGATAGGGATAACTCAGATAGGGATAACTCAGATAGGGTTAATTCAGATAGGGACAACTCAGATAGGGATAACTCCCATTTATTATGTATATTATATTAATTTCTCAATATTTGTTTTTTATAACATAATTAATTTAAATCAAATATATAATATATTTCTTATATCTAAAATATACCTAGATCATGCAATTTTCTAATAATAACTCATAATTCTCAACTATCCGCACATACACCGGGACAAAACGCTTCGCGACGATGCCGCATTGTTATATGTTTAGAGAAATATATATATAGATATATATATATATATATAGATATATATATATATATATATATATATATATATATATATATATATATATTATATTTCATAGGATTATTATTATTATAACAATATAATATATTATATCTAGCGAATATATATCATGGCAATAAATCATTCCGTAGGGAATGTAAGGGAAATTCCTTCATTTCTAATAAAATCAATAAAGTTATGAATAGCGTTATAGTGTAAACAATCGAGGCTAATACAAATATAGATTTAGATACACGATACAGAGGCTTAGCCGTATCGGAAATGTGGCGCGATATCATACAATATGTACTAACGAAAATTTTATTTCGTGCGAATATCAAAGACGTAGAATTATAGATCCAGTATTGTTTATCTGTGAATGTCGCGGCGTCTCGATAAATCAGTGATAACGCGCAAATTGATAAACAATACAGATTGATACGGACGCCGCATGCGGACAATAGTGATAATCAATAGAGGTATGTGTGTATGTGTGTAGTACTAACCGAAGTAGTGTCGATATCTGCCGGTCACTAGAGCCATGCTAAGTGGACCGAGGAATAAGATCTATTTATAGAAGTGAAGATACATGTTAGACGCGGCGGCGATGATGATGATGATGAATCATGCTATACTTGTGTAATTTCGTAGAAAATATATAATCCGCTATCTAATGTATTAGCGTGTGTGTTTGTGTGCGCGCGTGCGTGTGTGTGTGCATGTGTGTGTGTGCATGTGTGTGTGTATTATAGTATCTGGTAGGAGTAGTTACAAGTATGTTAGTATTAAAAACATCGCTATATCTATATTTAGTTTTCTTTGCGATGAAATACTAAATGAGCCTAAGGCAAATGAAAACTTTATCGGCAATACTGAATGTGTCATTGAGTTCAATGTAGTAGTTATAATAGGTATACGCATGTTGGGATGTTCTACCTATCTAACTAGCTGGTGTAGTGGGTACACGATACATCGTTAAACATGGGAAGAGCATTCTCATGGTCTAGGAATATACGCGACTCATTCACTAGTAATTAATGTATGCCTACGATATCAATCATATCACGTTATACGTGAAATCGTAGAATATTTATGAGTCTATATTTTTTGTTATGAATAAATTCATTGTTTGTATAATTATATGTAGTAGGATACGTATTCACACGTATGCGCTATCATGTACATAATCATACACGCATACAAGCATACGCATACACGCATACACGCATACACGTAAATATATATTAATTATTCATAATATTATAAAAACAAAATATATTATTTTCAATAGTTATATATAATTACTTATTCACAGTAAGTAATTAATATACACACATATATATACACACACATATACACATATATATATATATATATATATATATATATATATATATATGAATATATTATGGCAGTAGTGCACACGAGACTAACCATGGTGTGTAGTAGAGGGAAGCATAGCGCATTCACAATGCCTTCACTGCGTATGCCTAATAGTTGTAGTATCGTAGTCTGTGTGATGATGTAATAGTGTGTGTGATGATGTAATAGTGTGTGTGATGATGTAATAGTGTATGTGATGATGTAATAGTGTGAGTGATGATGTAATAGTGTGTGTGTGATGATGTAATAGTGGGTGTTATGATGTAATAGTGTGAGTGATGATGTAATAGTGTGTGTGTGATGATGTAATAGTTTGTGTGATGATGTAATAGTGTGTGTGATGATTTAATAGTGTGTGTGTGATGATGTAATAGTTTGTGTGTGATGATGTAATAGTGTGTGTTATGATGTAATAGTGTGAGTGATGATGTAATAGTGGGTGTTATGATGTAATAGTGTGAGTGATGATGTAATAGTGTGTGTGTGATGATGTAATAGTTTGTGTGATGATGTAATAGTGTGTGTGATGATTTAATAGTGTGTGTGTGATGATGTAATAGTTTGTGTGTGATGATGTAATAGTGTGTGTTATGATGTAATAGTGTGAGTGATGATGTAATAGTGTGCATGTGATGATGTAATAGTTTGTGTGATGATGTAATAGTGTGTGTGATGATTTAATAGTGGGTGTGTGATGATGTAATAGTGTGTGTTATGATGTAATAGTGTGTGATGATGTAATAGTGTATGTGTGATGATGTAATAGTGTGGGTGTGATGATGTAATAGTGTCTGTGTGATGTTATAGTGTGTGTTAGGATGTAAGGGGGCAGCCAATTGATGTTAATCACTATTAACGCGGCCCGTATACACATCGATATAGATATCAATAGTTTGTAATGTAGATAGATCAATGCTTCAACACGTGCTTCTAGTAGTAGTAGTACTATTAGTAGTTGAAGTGCATACAAGTGTGGTATATACATATATATATATATACTAATGCTATGAGATCAATATGAGATTAAACTTTCAATTGGAAATTCTATTAGGAACACTGCCATATTAAGTGAATGATTGTTCAGACCATGCTAAATGTAGGCGCGGCTGTAATTCTCGATATGACAATTTCAAATAGGGCTACAATTTAACACACAAGAGTTTTTATGGAGGGGTGGCTTATTATCGTTATAAGTGAAAAGTCCAGTATCGTATTGACTAAGGCTATTGTAAGTATATATAGGTGGCTGCTACCACTAGTCTTAACCACTTTGTGCATTACTGACCCTGAGTTGTATACATATATTCTATTCTATAAATAGATATTCGCTTAGTGTGTACCGATAATAAAATATTATTCCAGCGCTATTAATAGTTTATCGTTTTCCAAAATGATTAAGTGATTCTATTTCGTACATTACATATATTATATCACGTATAATATTATACGGGATTTATTTATTATATAAACTTATAAAGAAGTTATATATAAATATATGTACGTGTATTATAATATATTAAGTATACATAGGTATATCCTATTACCAGAACTCAACAGATAATCGTAAAACTAAGTCTAAAACAAGGTTTAAGAGACTAGTAATCTTAAAGGGTGTTTTTATTACATATATACCAATGTCCCAGTGAACTACTTATATTCATTGTATGCAAATGCAAGTTTTATATTCTTATATTTGAAATGGTATGTTATTACTACATTTTGTAAGTACCACACAATAGTAAACCAGTCCCAATGTACCACAGTACCAATGTACACAAGTACCAATGTACCACAGTACCAATGTACCACAGTCCCAATGTACCACAGTCCCAATGTACCACAGTCCCAATGTACCACAGTCCCAATGTACCACAGTACCAATATACCAGTTGAAATGCCCTTAATTGTAATATAATACGTCAATATTTATCAAAGATCATAAGTTTAGACATCAGTTTTTTTATCATTTAATTGTTGATAGTATTTTAGTTTATATTATTAGATTACTATATCTATCTATTACATAATTATAATAGACATTTATAATATTACTAACAAGTGTATACTTAGAGATAACTCTTCGATGAACAGGTTATACATATTACATGTGCACCTTAGTTACTGTCTATTATACTGCATGAATCAATAACTAAGGCAACAACCCGAATAGACACAGGTCTTAGTTTGAAGCCATTTAGAAAATAAAGAAAGAAAATTGAAAAGTAATCATAAACGAAAAAACAATGCAATTTAATTATTTCAATAAACAATTTCTTTTCTATTCCATAAATATAGAGTATTCTATATTTTATATTTATATTCAATAGAAATGTAAAGAGAATGGTCTTCTATATTGAATACAGATGATCATTCAGCATCAATGCTATCTACAGCTACATAATATCTATTTGAGAAATATAGAGAATATATCATTACTATAACTATTCTTATATTTAGGCATTGTTAATATAAGAAGCATATAGAATGCATTACTACTTATCACAAAATCTATTACCATTCTACGATATAACATTAACAGAGAAAATATCATAAAATTTATAAATAAATTATCTTTGAAATTTATTTGTGTATAGATAATCATGATTAACATTAAAGTTCACTTAGAATACAATGATACTAGTAGATAACACTAGTATCATTATGTTCAAACATACCCAGCTAACAGTAATAGCCTCATAATAGCATAACAAATTAATAGAAGCATAATAGCACAATGTACATATGTTAGGCTATTATGCTTCTATTATGAGGCTATTAATGTTAGCTGGGTATACAAATTATATTATTAACCTATATAACTATTAAACTCAGCAGCATATAAAAGTATTAGCTATGTATGTTCACAAAGTAGTATACACAAGCAGCAGGTGTTCTAGTAATAAGAAGATATGAGATTAGATATAAGATTAGTAACATTGTGTTGTAAGTATGGGGTATTAGGCAGGTGTGGGGTAGATAAGCCTTTCTATGTACTTCTGCATACATGATAGCATAATTGATTATTGTAAATAGAATATTAGGTTATATATTATATATATATATATATATATATATATACATACATTTATATATATATATATATATATATATATATTTATATACCTACTTAACAAACAAGTTTTAGAGGTTATAATATATATTATTTATATACATATCAATAGCCAAAATTCAATTAACAAATTTAGAAATTAATATATTATAAATACTTAATTTAAGAAGGATCTGAAGATATTTCTCTAAATCGATAAAACAATATTTAGTTTTAATTAGTGAATATAACATTAACTACATCAACTATATTAACTACATCATCTATATTAACTACATCAACTACATTAGCTACATCAACTACATTAACTAAATCAACTACATTAGCTACATCAGCTACATTAACTACATTAACTACATCAACTATATTAGCTACATAAACTACATTAACTACATAAACTATATTAACTACATCAACTACATTAACTACATCAACTACATTAACTACATCATCTACATTAACTATATCATCTACATTAACTACATCATATACATCAACTATATTAGCTACATTAACTACATAAACTACATTAACTACATTAACTAAATCATCTACATTAACTAAATCATCTACATTAACTATATCATCTACACTAACTACATCAACTATATTAGCTACATTAACTACATTAACTACATCAACTATATTAGCTACATTAACTACATTAACTACATCAACTATATTAACTATATTAACTACATTAACTACATTAACTACATCAACTATATTAGCTACATTAACTACATTAAATACATTAACTACATCAACTATATTAGCTACATAAACTACATCAACTATATTAACTATATTAACTATATTAACTACATTAACTACATTAACTACATCAACTATATTAGCTACATTAACTACATTAAATACATTAACTACATCAACTATATTAGCTACATTAACTACATTAACTACATTAACTACATTAACCTCATCAACTATATTAACTACATTAACTACATTAACTACATCAACTATATTAGCTACATTAACTACATTAAATACATTAACTACATCAACTATATTAGCTACATTAACTACATTAACTACATTAACTACATCAACTATATTAACTATATTAACTACATTAACTACATTAACTACATCAACTATATTAGCTACATTAACTACATTAACTACATTAACTACATTAACTACATCAACTATATTAACTATATTAACTACATTAACTACATTAACTACATCAACTATATTAACTATATCATCTACATTTACTACATCATATACATAAACTATATTAACTACATCAACTACATTAACTACATCATCTACATTAATTATATCATCTACATTTACTACATCATCTACATCAACTATATTAAGTACATTAATTACATTAGCCACATCAACTACATTAGCTACATCAGCTACATTAACTACATTAGCTACATTAACTACATTAACTACATTAACTACATTAGCCACATCAACTACATTAGCTACATCAGCTACATTAATTACATTAGCTACATTAACTACATTAATTACATTAACTACACCATCTACATTAGCTACATCAACTACATTAACTACATCAGCTACATTAACTACATTAACTACATCAACTACATTAGCTACATCAACTACATTAACTATACCAACTACATCAACTACATTAACTACATCAGCTACATTAACTACATTAGCTACATAAACTACATTAACTACATCAGCTACATTAACTACATTAAATACATTAACTATATCAACTACATCAACTACATTAACTACATCAGCTACATTAACTACATTAGCTACATAAACTACATTAACTACATCAGCTACATTAACTACATTAAATACATTAACTACATAAACTATATTAACTGCATTAACTACATTAACTACATTAACTACATTAACTACATCAACTATATTAACTATATCAACTACATTAACTATATCAACTACATCAACTACATTAACTACATCAGCTACATTAACTATATTAGCTACATAAACTACATTAACTACATCAGCTACATTAACTACATTAAATACATTAACTACATAAACTATATTAACTACATTAACTAAATTAACTACATTAACTACATCAACTATATTAACTATATCAACTACATTAACTACATCAACTACACCATCTACATTAGCTACATCAACTACATCAGCTACATTAACTACATCGGCTACATTAACTACATTAAATACATTAACTACATCAACTATATTAGCTACATAAACTACATTAACTACATCAACTATATTAACTACATTAACTACATAATCTACATTAACTACACCATCTACATTAGCTACATCAACTACATTAACTACATCAGCTATATTAACTACATTAAATACATTAACTACATCAACTACATTAACTACATTAACTACATCAACTACATTAACTACATTAACTACATCAACTATATTAACTACATTAACTACATTAACTACATCAACTAAATCATCTACATTAACTATATCATCTACACTAACTACATCAACTATATTAGCTACATTAACTACATTAACTACATTAACTACATCAACTATATTAACTATACCAACTACATTAACTACATCATATACATCAACTATATAATCTACATTAACTACATTAACTACATCAACTACATTAGTTACATTAACTACATTAGCTACATCAACTTCATAAACTACATTAACTACATTAACTACATCAACTACATTAGCTACATCAACTACATTAACTATATCAACTACATCAGCTACATTAACTACATTAACTACACCAAATCTACATATTAATAACCTACCTACATATTAGCACTACATATGTAACCCATTATCCACACAGTATTCATTATAGATAGTGTATTATAGATAGTGTATTACAGAGTACAAAGAAGAAGTATGTAGATCTTAATCAGTAAGGGTGTGGTGGTGGTTGTAGTAAGACTGCTGTATAGACTGTAACAGAATACTATTATATCTACACAATATATCTACTGACTTTCACCTGTTGGGACTTCAGTGGGATCAGTCTAGCTAGAGCTAAGTCAGTTATGCTGAACACTGACATACACACACACCATGCCATACAATAGCACGGCCATCTTTGATATCACGATTAGTCATGATTAAATCTACAAATAAACAACGATAGCATGTTCCTGTCATGTTCACTTATAAAATACAGTCTAAAATATTGAAAAAATAATTAAATTTAAAATTTATAAATTTTTATAAATATGAATGCACATAAACCATAAATTCCCATTGAATATATTAAAAGAAGTACTTTTAAAATGTCTACAAATTTTTAAATATAAATACACCTAAATTATTTAGGCTAAATACATTACTATATTGTCCACATGTCAATGTTACAAAACCGCGCATTTACCTGTTCATCTGTCCTTCTACAAAAGCATACAGTAAGTAACCACTTAGATTACAATAAGCTAATTGCATAGCATGGATTATGATATAGCCTAAGCGTATCTGAAGAATGTTTAGAACAAGAAGAATAGGTAGTGCATAGTATACTGTTTAAAACAGTAGTATGTTAAACTAGACGGAATAAACAAAACAGAGAGAACAAATACAGCTAAACGACGAGGAAACGAACGAACAGAATTATGTAGTTTCGATACACCATAAGCTATTTTTATTATTAGGAGGTAATACAGATATGTAGAGAGATGAATGCAATTGGTAATAAGTTATTTCAAATAACTCTGTATTGTAATTTAAGATATATATATATATATATATAAGAAAGGCAAAAACTAATAATGCGGTTATGTAATGGCCTACAATATATCAGATCAATTATATATATATATATATATATATTACTAGATATAAAGATTAGACTATGTATAAATAGAACAGATAATAAATGAGGGATTATATAATAGATAATGTCTATTAGACATAGATGCACACACATAATTAGGATGTACAAATAATATAGAATATTTTGGCTCATTTCAAGATTAAGGGGATGTAGCAGTCTTTTTTATTACGAATTCAGATTCAATTATATATTATTTATGTTACAACAAGTGTGAAATTTTAAACGCAAGATATGCTTAATAAATACTCTATGAGATAGGTTAAAATTGAATCTATAATAATTATAAAATATTCAATAATGTTACCGTATATCAACTATTATTAACTATTATGTATAATTACGTATACGTATTATATATTTATAATTTTTATAATTTTTAAGTAATTTATATATAGATATTTCTATTTATTTCTATTTAATGAACCTCTTTATTATATTATGATATAAATAGAATTTTAAAAATAATATAAATTATTAGAAATATGCCTTTATGTTATAATACATTTATCTCATAATAATAATTTTCTCAAATCACCAATATTCAAGTGATCACAATTTATGAGATATACTACTATTTTTTTATATAGAAAGAAGATATATAGATCTTTAATTTAAATCTTGTTTTCTAATATGGATATGTAGTTAGATAAATAGAAATGATTAAATATTCATATTATGATAATTTTTTTGAAAAAATCAAAATTAATAATAAAATACACATAATAATATTATATATTTATAAACATTTTATTACGTGACATTTCCGTTCAGTATGACTTACTCTTCATTAAAGATACCAGGTTTCTAATATTTTTGGCTTATAATATCAGTTATCAACGGGAAAATATAGTAAACAAGTAAAACCAATCTCTTCTATATTAATTAAATTAATTTAATTTACATTAAAATAGCAAAAAAAACAATTTCTCTCTAAATAGTACTCTTTTATAATTTTTTTTATAAAATTAAAAGTATAGTGATTATTTAGATGATTTAATTGAAAAAAATCATTAATTAGATTAATAGTTTATTATTCATATAATGAATATATAATTTACAAATAAATATCATTTATAGATTTTTTATATGATAGATAATATAAAATTATAAAACAAAAAAATAACAATCATAATAATAGTATTTTAACTTTAAAATATTACAAAACTTTATTAATTTTGAATTTATATTAAGGGGATGTGCGACATTCGCGAGTTTACATGTAAAAGATAGGGAAAATGCCTATTTTATAAAGGTACTAAATTTATTATTTACGATTATTTGTTTATAATTGGTTTTTAATATATCAATAATACTTATTAAATTATATTTACTATTGATTATTTTATAGTGTATATATTTCTATATATGAACATTTTAATAATGATATTTAAAAATTAAATATTCTGAATTTATACGCAAAAATAAATTTTCATTATTAATTATAAATATTCACTTAGAATAATCGAATATATGTAATCGCTAAGGAAATATATAATAATTCATCAAAATGAATATAAACGGGAATATATTGCATGAATATATATATATATATATATATAATATATATATTCATGCAATACAAAATATCGGGTTAACATGAATTCTAAACTCACTCGATGATTTCAAGCGATTAAAACCTGCGAAGTGGTGGAGGGCGTCGCCAGCACAGACAGTAGAACTGGACAAGCGAGACACACGCATGTCACCGATACGATGCGTCTCTTAACGACTTCGGGGTCGTCTCGACTATAGTGACGGGTGACGCGGCTTTAATACGGGTAATAAGGGCCGGATTCGAGCGCTGTCCGCACAAATACAATAGGTGTTAACATAATATTTAGAAGGGATCTTATATAATTGTGTATACATAAATTATCGGTTCTCATTAAAACCATGGATGCCTTAACACCAGAGCGGCTTCGAAGGGACATTAGAGCCGTATATGGTTATAAGTGAAAACTTTATCTAAGTTCCTAGATGGGATGAAAGGACTGCACCAATTTAACAATAACACACTGCGCCTGATATTACGATATGTACACGCATAGTAGTTAAAATAATTGTATAGGTATATATATATATATAAACTATTTAACAATATTATTAAAAACAACAAAAGTAGATATATTTGTTGATTGTTATGTCTAAAATAAACTTTCTTATTGATTGTATATCTTATTTTTAATTTTAAATATACGATATTGTTAAGCAGACCTTTGCGAACGATGTCATGAATGTATAACTATTTCTAATTTAAGTTGTTTCATTATTTTTAAATTATAAAAATTTCTAGTATAAAATTTATTTATGAAATATTATAGAATTTCAATCTAAAAGTCATTAAACGGGTGTTCACGCGGCGAGCAACGGAAGCATGGCGACTTGTTACTGTGCTCGATGCTTAATACAAATATCTAGGGTGTTAAAATATGGAACATTAAGTACCGATATGATGCATTTAGTGGCGACATGTTAACAAGGGAATTACGAGTTCATATAGGGAGTAACAATATGCTCGAAACATGTAACTTTTCATCGATTTTACGTGGCGACTTGTTGCCGCGCACAAGGGGTGAACAACCTTTATACAGCATACCGCAGCATTACTTTAAGTATAATCACTATGTAGTACATAGTATGTACTCAATAATAGTATTTATAATATGTTATTTAATAACCGTCAACAAATTATCAATGATTGTGGTCTAGTATTACAATAGTTTAAATATATCTTTTAATTCATAAATGTTGACATACAATTAATAATTTATTTTTACAATCTATATTCATAGCTTGTATGCCTAATTAAAAACAAATATATTAATTTATAACTCATATATATAGAAATGTTGGTAATATAATATAATAAAAAATTTTATATAATATAACTTATATTATATATTAATAGCTATATATCAGTTTTATTTGTCTAATTAGTATAAAAAATGGGATTATGGTCAAAAGCTTCGCGATTGATGCGAGATTTGAACGCACGCAAACTTGTTTATTTGAATTAGTGATTATACAATAGCTTATGATTGGCCATTATAATTAGCGTATGTCTATTTATAGACTATCATACAATGTATGATTCATACATGTATGGTTCATACATGCAACGGCTTATCATTAACCTATATATTATATATATATAATATATATATATATATATATATATGTGTGTGTGTTTTATAGGCTCACTCGGGATGTAATGCAGCTAAAAAACCTAGCAATATTAAAACTAAACCTAATAAAACCAAACCAAACAAGTGAAAATAACTAAAACTAAAAATATTAATGTTTGTACAAACAATCGTATACGATATTGAATATCGTATACAATAGTGTATACGCTATTGTAAATTCACTAATTCGAATAAACAATTTTGCGGGCGTTCAAATCGCGCATCACTCGCGAAGCTTTTGACCAGGTACCAAAAAATGTATACAATATAACTTATATTATATATTATTAGATATATATTAGTTTTATTTGTCTAATTAGTAAAATTATTACTTTGTTATAATATAGTTATCCAACTATTTTTATTTCTATATTTAGACAATATATGTATGAATAAAGTATGGATTTATATTTTCATAAATATAATTAATAATAATTGCTACGGCAATTTCTATAGAAATATCCTTAGATAATAAATTGACAGTTTTGTGTCTATTTTATTATAATAATATATATTATTAATACATCTACATTAATTTGTATCCGAATATATCTTGTAGTGTACAACACAATAACAGTTCATTAAATTTATAATTGTATATATACATATACTATATGTATATATACAATTATAAATTAATGTTAAACTATATGATATAGTTTAACATATCTATGTATTTTCTATCTATTATCATGTAAATGCACTATTGTGAATTTATTGAAGCATATTAAATACATGACATTTTTCTAAACATTACATTTTCTAAAATAGCATGCATTTCACGGTGAAATGATTTAATTTAGGAATGATCTTTTGGTTTTTATATTGTTAACTCTGCACTATTGGCATACTGACACGGAATTCATATTTAAATAACCATTGGTAATAACAAATACATACATGATAACAATTTATACATTATTGTATTGTACATATTTATAATAAATATTGCCCATTTAATTTCATAGCCATGCAATTATGTTCTATTAATACCTTTTTACTAGGATAGTAACTATATATACCTTTTATTTCTATCAGCATTTATATATAAACACCCGACATATGAAATTGATAGTATAAGACATATCAATAAAGAATTAAGTTTACTATAATTAAATTCCACAAAATCATATAAAAATTTATCAATCATTTTTATATTATTTACGAAAAAACTATTTTTTAATTGGTCAGATAAAAAGTAGTTCGTGAAATTATAAATACATTTATTATTATTTTCATTATGTTAATAAAATAATATACGATACAATAGTAATATTATAATTAATAACTTATTATAGTTATCAAATATATATAATACGAAATTAATTTAATAAATATTAATATAAATATAAATTAATACACTGAATATTCGAGGAATTCTTGGTTAATTAAAATATATCATCATTAAATTATATATTCAACTAATTATATTCTTCATTTAATACTTAATGTATATACTATTTTATATACATATTCAATAGACATAAAGTGCATTAAATAAGTAATTTACTAAGCACTATTTTTGTAAACTTCCGCCCATATTTACAATACATTTGTTTGTAATTTTTATTACTCTGACTTTCGTTTGTTATTAAGTAATTAATATTCTAAATAAATATCCTGGAATATATAACATTATTTTAATAAGGTTAATATATAACGATACATATATATGTCATCTATATATTATATTAAAATGTATATAATGTATATTGCTAGTCAATGATGAATTTCCTCAGTTTGCAAGATGGCGTTTTGTTTTTACAGAATATATGTCGGCGAATTGTTTAACCTCGATCTGTTTACAAATATGCCTAGATTATACTATTTTAAATATTCTAAATAATATTTATAATTATAAACACATTTCTATAATAGTATTTACGTAAGCCAAATAATGTCAAAGTACTCATTTTAATGTAAATTATGTACATATATAATATATATTTATTATATAAGTATTATTATATAATTATTATATAATTATTATATAACATCATTGATATTCAGTAATTGTAATACATGTATATTGATCTATATATATAATGATTAATATACTACAATTAAACTTCATACATTATAATATATAACAGTACTAAGGGCGCTGCAACAGGGGGACCTGGGATATGTCCCCCCACTTTAAAATCTAGAGGGACCTCCTATGTAATGGTCCCCCCCAATTTTCCACTACATTTATTTTGATTGGTTGGTCCCCCTACTTACAAAATAGTTCCAGCGCCCCTAACCAGTACACATACAACGTGGTAAATAATTATTTACAAACCTATATATATGTTAATTATAGTAATTGTATTATAACAATTTCATATTGAATATGTGATAACAATTTGTGTATATATACATATATATATATATATATATATATATATATATATATATATATATAACAAATTCAATGATTTATTATAAACATCCTTGTTTTATATATATATATATGTTTTTTGTGTGTGTGTGTGTGTGTGAGGGTTTCACACTATATATATATATATATATATATATATATATATTTGTATCTGCTATTATTATATGTGATTCAATAGATACATATTATTATATATAATACAAATTAGATGATTTAATATGTATACCATTTTGATTTATATGTATATATCATATATTATGTGTATCTATATATATTATATGTGTATATATTTATGTGTGTGTGTGTGTATGTGTTTATATTTGTAATTCTATAGCTAGATAACATTTTATTAAATATCACTCAGTTATAATTTAAATACAATTATTATATATATATGTATATTATTAATCAATTATATCTAATAATACAATTTAATATTTAGTTATGAATCATTATAATCATTGAAATACATTATTATGTAATAGAATATTTTAGTTATATTATGAAATTATGAAATTATTTATTTTAGTGTTGTGATTAATTATAATTTACCAATTTGAAATATATATTTCTAATTGATTTTGAGAGTATCATATTTTCTTTATATTAATACAAAAGCATTGATGCATATTGTTCATTATTACAATAGATTAACATCTATATATAATTATATATGTTGTATTTATAAATACACTACATAATAGCATTTTTTCACAATACAACATGTATATAAATAGTTTATTTGATAATTTTAATATTATATTTAGAATATTAACATATAATAACTAACATATAATAATAACTACTACATTTAAATAAATGGATATATTTAATAATAGCCTATTATTAATGGTTTTAATAATCTTACATTCATTAATTATATTTAAAATTGTAAACATTAGAAGATATAAAATATGATTAATTATAGATGATATATGATATTACATTTGACCTATTAGGTAATCTAATTCCAGGTAAATAATATACTTTATTTTTGTTCTTTATTTTTCAGTTTACATTCATAAATCAACTATTAAATTACATTATTATAGTATTACAGTTATGTAAATAGATTAATTAACATAGAACACAATACACACGTTTATTTGATATTCTATATGTATATATATATATATATATACAAACACTGGATAATTAGATACTGGCTACAATAAATAGAGAATAATGTTTCTAAATGCATATTTCAGTTGAACCGGTAGGCCCCCAAACATGATTGATGTGGCTCAACCCGACGCCTACAACAACCACCACATGATGTCCTCGATGGACGACACACAGGAAGAGGATTGGGAAACTGGTGATAACTCTGCGAAACTTTTCGAACGCTCCAGGATCAAGGCTCTAGCCGGTTTGCTTTACGCTCATAACCCGTCCCGTAGATCTAGACGCCGCTATAAATAGATTCCTCGCCGTAGCGTCAGTTTATTGCAGAGGTTAATGCATGCGTTTGATTAATAAATCATCATTGGCATGTCTATTTAGTGTAGTATCGAATACGAAACCATTGAGTTCTAAGGCCTACCACAATTAATTGATACGCGCGATTAAGACCTAATTTCAAGCTATATTATAACTATCTAGGGGCCCTAGACTAGGGCATTCATGAGCGATGAGTAGACTATCTTTATTCCTCACACTATAGCTATCTATAAACGGGTTTATCCCACACGAATATCCCACTATGCGCATATCTCGAGTGATATATGTTAAATAACTTTTAGCCTATCCCAGCGCATTAAACTTATCTTGTCTAGTTGTATTGTTTATTAGTTTTATCTATATCACACGTTACATAATTACATATCTAGTTAGTATTATAGTTGTTATACGTGTGAAATTCACACTTTCAATATAGATCTGATGATAAAATGTCATTTGTGATGTCTGTTGTCCTCATTGTGTACCATCTAATTCTCTTTTAATGATTCACACAATTATACTTATACAAATATTCAATTAGCATAAACATAAAAACATACACATGCATATATACACACCCATAAATATAAATATGCCCACTACATATACTAGACCCACATATACACACACACATACACCTACGTATACAATTAACATAAACATATTTGTGGATGACGACAATAGAGAATATGAAATGTATTGTTGTGAAGCCTTTTAGCAGGAACTAGCTTACCAATGTCATAAGCAAGAAAATAAAACTGAAAATAAACAAAAATCATAGTAAATTATTATTACTATAGTAATATATATATATATATAAATATTAATATATATATTATACACTATAGCCGAAAGAGAAACAGTTCAGAAGAAGACATTCTGTAAATGGGTGAACTCTCACTTGAAGTTGGCGGGTTGTCACGCTCAGGACCTGTACGTTGACCTTCGTGATGGTAAACTGCTCATCAAACTACTGGAAGTGTTGTCAGGCGAAGCTCTGGTTAGTTCTCTATATAACCAGTAACACATCACTGTGTTCACTGTATATATATATATATATATATATATATATATATATATATATATATATATATATATATATATATATATATATAGATATATAGGTAATAGCTATTTATAAAACATTTCCCTAATATATACAATTGATATTCTCGGAAGTGTTATTAGAGATGGTATTTAAATAATAATAATAATAATAGTAATAGTAATAATCGCTATAACAATACCTAATGGGATGTGACCAAGAATGAATCATTGATTAACTCTCTCTCTCCGGCACACACAATGTTTTAATTAATCTTTAGTAGTAGCACTTATCAACCTATACCACACGATACTGTACGTATCTGGTTTGATGAAGTCTGCTAGCGTGGGAGCAGGCACACACACACACACACTGTGATGTTCTAATTATACATATAGAATATAATATAATTAGATTGATTGATTCGTCGCAGCGCCGCCGAGAGAGAGAAAATATGTTTTCGAATGTACTATTTATCTAAAACGTGTTCTCTTTAAATAATTCAGTGTTGCTATCATCCCTCTCTCCCCTACGTGTGTGTGTGTGTGTGTGTGTGTGTGTGTGTGTGTGTGTGTGTGTGTGAATGTTAGTGTACAGGGTATGTAGTCTTCTATTGCTACATATCTTACAGCTGTTTGATATTGATCAATGTTGCATATTTGTTATGCAATATTGTATAACTCACTTTCTATTGTCATCTATAATTATATGGATATAAGATATAATTATATAATAATATATGTACAATTATATAATATATATATATATGTATATATATATATATAGTTATATATTATATATATATATTAAATATATTATATTTATATATATATATTATATATATAATATATAATATATTTATATATTTATGATAATATATATGTTTATATAGATATAGATATAGATATATTAAATAACACTAATCACTTTCACATGTATGGGGGGGGGGGGGTTATTTCACTAATAGGTGGTACTTAATATGTAGTCCACTTTGATAACAATTAGTTATCTATACAACACATCAATGAATGAAGCTGTTGTTATTCTCATAGT
The DNA here is from genome assembly GCA_964019155.1 of Osedax fenrisi. Classification (NCBI taxonomy): domain Eukaryota; kingdom Metazoa; phylum Annelida; class Polychaeta; order Sabellida; family Siboglinidae; genus Osedax; species Osedax fenrisi. The sequence goes on along the minus strand of OZ025240.1, from coordinate 61,192,745 downwards.
GAATTTATTAAAGCACTACCTACTACTACTACTACTACTACTACTACTACTACCACTACTACTACTACTACCACCACTACTACTACTACTACCACCACTACTACTACTACTACTACTACTATTACCACCACTACTACTACTACTACCACCACTACTACTACTACTACTACTACTGGCTTGTTTACCAATGTTATTAAGTTTACTGAATTACACCACCATCAATATTTCAATTATCTGCCCCCCCTGTCGAATTCAACTCAGCAATGTTTAATGCGAGCAATTAATATCATTGGTATCGGAGCAGTGATTGATAGTGCATTGTAGTGCATGCATTGTAAACACACACAATAGTGAACCTATACGCTGCGTATACACGTAAATATTTACTTATTCTCCCACCTTGTTGTCCAAACAATAAATAAAATCACGATTATCAGTTGACCTTTATATCGATGCTAATTTATCTGAACATTACATGGAACATTATGTGCACACATGTTCAGCCAACACCCTATAATTGATATAGTTATGTGTGCATGCGTGTGCGTGGGTGACTGTGTGTGTGTATATTCATTATGAATATCCCATAGTAATGCTATACTTACAATATTTGTTTACTTTAAATATTTATTATTGTGTATGTGTTTTAATGGCATGCCATCCACTTAAGATTAATACCAGAGCGCATAGATTATACATGCATGCCACCACCCCACACACTCTGTGGTAGTGGTGGTGGCGATGGGGGGGACCCACTAATGCCCATGTTTATATTGCCCGTACGAGCGGCATTCAAGTGGCTGAGAGAGAGAAATGCCTTACATAAGTTATATCACCTATTATACATTTGATACACACACTGCTGCAGTAGCAGCGGCAGTAGGATGAGTTATTCTATTTTTACACTATATATATATATATATATATGAGAGAGAGATAGCATTACATAAATTCATTGTGCACATATTATTTCCGTTATATATAGTTAAACAATACCAGAATATACACAGTCATGTGTATAGAATTAGACCGCCCCTATATTATAGCCTACATTCGTAGTTATATAATACTGCTCGTATATTTCTCATATCATATAATATTACTCAACCCCACCTCCTTTGTAGCCCCGTCCCACCAAGGGAAAGATGAGGATCCACTGTCTGGAGAACGTTGACAAGTCCCTAAACTTCCTGAACGAACAACGGGTTCACTTGGAGAATGTCGGAGCTCAAGATATCGTTGACGGGTCCCCGAGACTCACGCTGGGGCTCATCTGGACCATCATCCTGCGGTTCCAGGTACACGCGACCCCTAACCTTTGACCTTGATCCGTTCTATATTTAGATATCCACCGAGAGAGAGAGAGAGCGCGAGAGAAGTTTATGGAGTATGGTGAATCATTAAGCTGAGATGGTTGTAATGGTGGTGGAGGTGGGCAATAAAAAGTGTTTATAATCTATTAATATGCACACAATAGTGTGATATCTGAGAGTTGAAATACTTTGATTTTTTTCTACATTTTTATAAATAATTATTTTAACACTATATTAAAATATGTACGTAGGTGTGTATGTGTGTGAGTATTTGTATATGTGTGTGTGTGCGCGTGGATTTATTCTCTTATAAAATAGTATTATGCATTCTATTAATTACGCTATATAATTAGTTACATGCGTTACTCTCACTCTCGCATACCTCCCCCCTCTACCGAACAGCTATGTTAATGTGTATATACTCTATTGTAGGCTACAATTTGTAGCTGAATTTATTTACATTACAGTTTATATATGTTTACTTGTGTGTATGTGTATGAGTGTGTATGTGTGTGTGTGTGTGTGTGTGTTAATATAAAAACGTACGAACACACACGCGTATATGTATATGCATACTAGTATAGCCGAGTGAGTTCATTATCAGGTGCTTGGCAGGTGGGAATATCCCAAGTGCTGCATTCCATTAGATATCAGCAGCCATTGCTTATATACCCCTTTCTCCCCTAGCAGACTAGCGAGTGGTATATTCTATACCCTCTATAACGGGCAATCTAATACGGGTATTACATTTCCCGCAGCTCTCCTGTGGTCACTTTTATAACCTCATTAATAATATAGCATCGTAGCGGTCAGTTTTACATGTAGTAATATAGCGGTCAGTGTATTACTCATTAATGGTAATATAATGTAGTGGTCAGTGTGGTGTGGATTAATACAAGTAACATAATGGCATCAGCCTTAGTTAGATCATGATTATTCCGCATAATCAACAGATAGGCACACACAGTGTGCTATGGTACTGTACATACAGTGGAGAGGTATCCCTAAGGTATTGTTCTCGGTTGCTATGGATACGGCGGCAGTGGCGATGATGAATCATCCTCCTGTAGTGATGAGTCACACACTCTCTCTCATGTATCAGATCAATGCTCTGCCACTGCGACGTATTGATTTTGTATAGTTTTTTTCTACCCGGCTAGTGCCTATACTACCACTACAGGCGCATTGACAGACGCGCACACACACACGCGCTCATAAGCGTGCTATCAGACCACCGATACAGTGTGTATTTCAGATTATACCAGCGGTATCTCATCGCATGTATAAAACATCAGTCTAGGCCTACAGGCAAGCTGTTTTCTATTGATTAATCGTACAGACGCACACACACACGCGCCCACACACCATATACCATACACCTATATCGGCTGTCTTCGTTTTTACCCTCATTTTAATTAGCAACTTGAACTCTCAATTTGAACATTCATCATCAATAAGCGTACACATAATGTGATGTGATATATGCTTGAATATATTGATCATTATTTATGTTTTGCCTGAATTGACCTCTATAATGCTGCACTATATATTTTATTGCCTCATTGTTGTCTATTATAATACATTCATATACTGACTCACTTACTCACACACACATATATTTATATATATATATATATATGCAAATATATTTATAATATATATATGTAAATATGTGTTTCTCTGTATAGGTGCTAATAATACCCCCAAGACTTATATTTAAACTAGTGCTGTATACATACCCATCACATCAATTCATGCATACACACATGCATACATGTACATTTGCTGTAAACATTCCTTCCCACAATGTAGTTTAGTTCAAAGTCTAAATGCCTCTATCGGATATAACAAACATGTGTGTTCGCGTGTGTGTATGAATTTACCCCCTGATCATGATGTATTTATGAAACCCGATACCAACATATTCAATCTTTAAGCGAGAGAGAGAGAGTGCCCCACATTGTATCATGTATTATACCATACATTATGCATGTGGTGGCACTATCTCGCACTAATCATCATCATGATCGGTAGCTCCCCCTAGGGGTGTGGTGTTCTATTACATGACACTCTCACACACTTGTTTACGACCCCTGCTGTCAATAACACCGGTATGGTCAGTTGACCGGTAGTTGACTAGGTATGCACAATATCACCACTGTGATAATTACCTACCCGTTGTAGTAGTAGTTATAATAATAATAATTATAAGACATTTATTTAGACACTTAAATAATAGTTATAATAATAATATTATTTAGACACTTAAATAATAGTTATAATAATACAATTTAGTAAAGTATTTTATTTCTATAACACCCTGGGCATAATATTTAGGAATTTCAGATAAAAGATAAAAATATCTTGGTGGAAATCAAAATTCAGAATACCCCTTTTTGCAAAGCCAGTAATACAACCCTGCCCACCCCATCCTTCACCCCTCCTCTGCACACAGATACAAGATATAACAATAGAGGAGACTGACACGTCAGAGAGACGTTCCGCTAAAGATGCCCTACTGCTCTGGTGTCAGATGAAGACCACGGGCTACCCTAACGTTAACATCCGTAACTTCTCCACTAGCTGGAGGGACGGTCTGGCTTTCAACGCCCTCATACACAAGCACAGGTGCGTATACAGCTACCTCTATACCATCACCGCAGCAACGTATAATTATAATAATCAATGTGTGTGTGTGTGTGGTACTGCGAACAATACCACAACCCCGTCTGTATGATACTATTGATTTCATTGCGGCGGCGGCTATTCATCGAACCTTTGTTTACATTAATAATTCACAACTAGCGGCTTATTCATCATCCTCCTACTCCTACTGGTCCGCCTCATTGCTTTAGATCCGATCTGTTGGAGTTCAACCAATTGAACAAGAACAACGCAGAGTATAACCTTACGCATGCTTTCGACGTGGCGGAAAAGAACTTGGGAATCTCGAACCTTTTGGAGGTGGAAGGTTAGCCACTATTCACTTGACATTTAAACCCCCCCCCATTACTTCTTATTATTAATCCTAATTAATATTAAAAATATTTAATTACATCTAGTTATTACATCTAAATATTTCTAGTTTTCTCTTCATCTACGCATACTTATATACACACCTCCCCACACACACCTCCACACACCTCTCCACACAGATGTAAATGTAGACTGTCCCGATGAGAAGTCTATCATCACCTACGTGGTGTCCTACTACCATTTCTTCTCCAAGATGAAAGCTGAATCCGTACAAGGAAGACGAGTAGCCAAGGTAAGCACTCTTATCTCGCCCCCACCCCAACCCCACTATTACCACTCACCCCCACCTCTCCCCAGGCTGTAGAGACCTGCATGAGTAACGATAAGATGATCGACGAATACGAAACTTTGACCTCTGACCTACTGGCTTGGATCAAGGAACGAGTCGAGAAACTTAACGACCACAACTTTGAGAACTCTCTTACCGGCGTTAAGCAAGACCTCTCCAACTTTAGCCATTATCGTACTACAGAGAAACCACCCAAGTAAGTTTACTACTACATTAGTAATGGGCTAGACAATAATAGAAAATATGTCATCTTATTTTGAAGCCTTTAGGAGAAATCAATAGAAATATAATATAAAAATAAATAATTCTATAGAAAAGAAAAAAAAATCCATTAATATATAATGATTATTAATATTTATTACCTAATGGGGTTGATCATCTGATCACAAGTATATTATGTATGATTCATTACTAAGTTTATGTATTGATGCATTGAAAGTTACACTCTCATATTTATATCACATATTAAATAGGTGTTGTACCTAAATCTAATGAAATCGTATTGACTATTGATTACCTATGATCTCCTACACAGATTCACAGAGAAGGGAAACCTAGAAGTTCAACTGTTCAACATACAGAACCACATGCGCAGCAACAATCAGAAGCCATACTGTCCCGTTGAGGGGGTACTGGTAAGCGATGTGAACAGGGCGTGGACCCAGCTCGAGAAGTGTGAACACAGTCGAGAGCTCGCCCTACACCAGGAGATTATGAGGTATGCTGACTTTTGTATACATTATACTATTTAATAATTAAATTTATTATATTATATAAATTATAATTTATAATTATAAATAAAATGTTACCAAATTAGTTATTTATCATACTCTCATACATAGTATATATCATAATAGCAAGCTATTGTTTGTAAGTAATGCATTGTTTATAGTAAGTGAGTTTACACACTGACCGTTCGTTAGTGCCAAAGCCTAATTGTTTTGTATGTCCTAGATAATGAGAAATCTCTAGTGTCAGTGTAATTATATCATAAAGCTGTTTGTAAGTTATTCCACTCAACGATTGTTTATATAATGGAGTTATTTCATATAAATGTATATGTATATATATATTTATATATTTATTCTATAATAGTGCAGTTTATTAATTCATAGTTACATGTAAATATCTTAAATGCAAATATATTAATAAAATATACAAATGAGAATATTTTATATAAGTATTTTTTTATGATTCACCAAATTATATTGTCGGATATATGGGGCAAAGATGTAAAATGTATTTACATATAAATTGATATGTATAAATAATGAATGAAATCTACAAAGTATGAAGGTTATATTTAACATAAAACAACCACGCCCAGACAAGAGAAACTTGAACAACTCTCCATCAAGTTTGACCGTAAAGCCGGCATGAGAGAAACTTGGCTCAGTGAGAACCAGCGTCTCGTGTCTCAGGATAACTTTGGTAAGTGTGCGACACCCCCTCTCTCTCGCGCCCCCGCCCTACATTACCCCCACCCCCTGCACAGGTTTTGATCTAGCTTCGGTTGAAGCCGCCACAAAGAAACACGAAGCCATCGAAACCGACATCAACTCCTACGAGGAGCGCGTTCAAGCCGTTATGGCCGTGTCCAATGAACTGGAACAGCACAAGTATCACGACTTAGCACGCGTTCAGACACGCAAAGAGAACGTACTACGACTGTGGACTTACCTGTTGGAACTGTTGGCTTCACGGCGCCAGAGACTTCAACTCAGCCTCGACCTTCAGAAGGTGTTCCAGGAAATGTTGTACATATTCGACTGGATCGAGGAAATCAAGGTTTCTATTATTATTACTACTTTTATTATATTAATATCATTAAATTTATATATGGTTAATATAGAATAGCATTATTTCTTATCGACTATTACCCTATTCGAAGCACATTTGTTCAGCTGTCTAATAATCCCGTCCCCTTTTAGCTTCGATTACAATCAGACGATCATGGTAAACATCTGATGGGAGTGGAGGATCTTATACAGAAGCACACCCTATTGGAGTCTGACATCTCAGCCATAGGTGAACGAGTTGTCACTATTAATAAGAATGCACAGAAGTTTGTTGACGGCAACTTTACCAGCGTTGATGGTTTGTTCATTACATCATTGATATTACATTACCATGCCGATACCATGATGTCTTCATTGTTATTGCATCTATAGCTTACATTATCAGGCCAATTATTTAGCATCATTATGGTGATGATTATGTCATCTTTATTGTTGTTTCCACTATTATTACTACTCTACTACTTATATATGATGATAATGTTATGATTCTATAAATAGATTACGCTCCATGCGAGAAAGGAGTGATTAGCAAACGTCAAACTCAACTACTCGAATCTTACGAAGACCTGCTCGCGAAATCAGCGCAACGCAAACGAGAGTTGGAGGAGTCCAAGAAGATGTGGCTGTTCTACTGGGAAACCGCAGACGAAGAACAATGGATCAAGGAGAAAGAACAGTTGATGTCCTCTCCCGACCTTGGACATGACCTTGCCACCGTTCACATGCTGATCAGCAAACACAGAGTTAGTAGTAGAAATGTCTACACATCTACTATTCTGTCTGTAGACACTATTGTGTGTTACGCTTTATAAGAATTGTTAATAATGTTTATATTAAAACAGCCAACCCATTAAGATACTGCACTCAACTATAAATACTACCACTACAATGCTAATACCCTAATGATATAAAGCTATTTATAAATGATATTTATTATACTAATTTATACTATGCTTAATACTATTTATATATAATATTTATTATACTAACTTATATGCTATACTGCTATTTATAAATAATATTTATTATATTAACTTATACTATGCTATACTACTATTTATAAATAATATTGATTATATTAACTAATAAATCTATTATAACGCAATGATTCAATAACGACTGCAGTAGTAGAGGTCACGTGATCTGTTCTCGTGACCAATCGCTACGTCACGTTCATTACATCATAACCGTCCACCACGCAATTAACATCTTAACGTCGTCCATTACATAACCGTAACAGTAATAGTAGTAATACATTGATAGCGTGTCATCGTGTGTGTGTCTATTATTGATTCTCTCCTCCCCTCCCTCTCCCACACTCCTCTCCCTCCCTGTCTATACATGTGTACGTGCGTATGTTTTAGCCAGGACTACGCGTGGCCCTATTAAGATGTCTTCACCGCATCGAGGTAATCGACCAGTCAGAGGACAGCCCGTATCGTATAGTAATGCATGGGGGCGTGTATGTGTGCGTTAGGCACTATCGTTAATGTGTCGCGCATTACGTAATCGATGAATCATCAACCTCTGGTGGTGGTGATGAGTCATCGTTTCCAGTTACAGCCGCCACGTAATCGCCGAATTATAATGGCGAATTATCGGTGACCTCACCAGAGCTGGGATCTATGATACATTATGTATATATCAGTGTTGATATCTATATATATACACACACTGATATATATATATATATATATATATGCAAATATATTTATAATATTTATGCATATTATTATTCGCTGGATGCTGGGGGACCTATCACTATCACTACATTATCAATACAATATGTACTAACGACATCGCAACCTGACAGTCTAACGAAGATGAGATGGTCACTCACGTTCCCCTCATCGAGAAGATCAAGGCTTCGGGCCTCGAGCTCATCGAGTCGGAGAACTTCCTCAGCGACAAGATACAGAAACGTATCGATGACATGGAGAACAACTGGACCACCCTGGAAACGTACGCTAACGTCCGCAAGGAGAGACTTAATGCCGCGCTTTTCTACCACCAGGTGAACTATTATCGCCTAGAATTGATAACATTATAAAAAAAATTAATAAAATAAATAATATAAATAATGATTATAGACTAATAAATATAATTTAAATAATAACATAAATATATAAATAATGTACAAACTAGTATTACAGTGTAGTATCAGCAGTACCTATATAGTGTAACCCGTCCGCAGTTCTTCACCGATGCCGATGATGTGAACACCTACCTGTACGACACCTGTCGACTGATTAGTACCGATAATCTAGGTCACGACGAGGCTAGCGTTCTGTCCTTGATTAAGAAACACAAGGACATATGCGAAACTCTCGCCAACTACTCCACCGTCATAGACGCACTTTCGCAACAAGCACAAGACCTAGATTCCTGCGTTAGTCTCCAATATTATGATACCAGACACCTCTATTACTAGTGCTAGTATCACTATTATTACTAACTGAACCTCTATCACTACTACTACTATTAACACGATATTACCACTACCACAACTAATATTACTACTACCACCCCATAGTACGACGATGACACAGAAGTAAGCAACCGCCTGGGTATGATTGAGAAGAGATACGCCGAACTGAAGGAACTCGCCTCAGACAGGACCAGGAGTCTCTCTGATGCCCTCGCCCTCTACCAGCTGTTCAATGACGCAGAGAGCATTGAACAATGGATCGATGAAAAGGTATTGATAATAGTGTATACTAACTAGTGCTTCATTAATAACATTCATTTCCTCCTATTCTAGAATTACCAATAGAAACTAATTTATTTATATTTAGGAATATCTTTGAAATTGTGATCATAAATTAAATATAAATACATCTATTTTAATAATTCTTAATAATAATAACAACAGGATAAATTACTGAATACCATGGAACCTGGTGAAGATGCTGAAGATGTAGAAATCTTGAGAGCTCGTTTTGCTACACTTGAACTAGAAGTCAAGGCCACTCAACTGAAGGTTGATGGAGTAAACGAGAATGCTGAACAACTACTCAGCAACGATCATCAGAATTCTGCAGATGTCGAAGAAAGACAACGTCAATTGAATAAAAGGTTATATGTGTTGCCTCATCTTACTATTACCCCTTCTATATTTGTCTATATTCTCCCGTTATATTGTTCTATATATCTATTATAATTAATAACTTATTAATATAACAGATGGGAAGATTTGCATATTCTCATTGAACAAAAGAAACGTGCATTGGACATTTCACTGACAGTCAACACATGGCATTCAGAGATTCTCGAGACAATGGTTCGTTTAGAGGTCTGCCTTCTCGCTATGATCGCTTAACGAATCTTTTGTTTGTAGACTTGGATCACAGAGAAATCTCGCCTAATTATGTCCACCGATGAACTGGGTTCAGATTTGGCTGGAGTTATCACACTTCAGAGACGCTTGGGTGGTCTACAACGTGACCTTGAAGCTATTGAGGTAATGCGTGCGTTCATTTTAGTTATAATGGAACCTTCTAGAACCTTCTGCCACCTGCAGACTTTATTATCTAGTTTTACATCATCATATTTAATGTGATAACACTTATGTTAGGTGAGGATCAATTCTTTGAATAAGACTGCTGATGAAATAACCGATTGTCCACCAGAACAACTGGTTCACATTCAACAGAGGAGAAACGAGGCTAATGCATTATGGGATGAACTCAACAACACGGTACCTATATCTTTATACATCATCTGTTCATTACCTTTATACATGCACTAACTAACACGGTACCTATCTTCACCGCACAGTTGAAGGAACGCGACAACAAGCTAGGACAAGCTTCAGATCTGCAGCGATTCTTACAGTCTTTGGATCACTTCCAACAATGGTTGACCATCACTCAGACTGCCATCGCCTCCGATGATATCCCTTCAAACCTCATCGAAGCTGAGGAACTCCTCAGGAATCATCAGGCTATTCGCGACGAGATGTCGGGTAAGTCCTAGTACCCTACCCCTCCCTACCACACCTTCACTCTTAACCACGTGACTTGTACTAATCATCACCTCCATCGCTGTAGCCTATGAACCGGAATACATTAAGATGAAAGCCGAAGGTGAACAAGTTATCAAGGACGGCTCCAAAGACATGGACTACATGTTCTTGGGAGAGGTTAGTGTGTGCCTGTGTGTGTGTGTCCATCTGTACTGTAACCATCTCTCTACCCCGTACAGAGAATTAATGCATTGAACGACGGTTGGGAAGATGTACACAAGATGTGGATGAGCAAGGAACAATTCCTCATTCAGAGTAAGATGTTACAGGTACGTGTCTACATTACCCTACTACTATACCCCCTACCCCCCCATTGTCTAACTCCTCTTCACCCCCTAGACTTTCATGAGAGACGCCAAGCAATGCGAAGTAATGCTAAGCGCCCAGGACAATATCCTCATAAAAGAAGAGATGCCGGTTTGTATAGCTGGCCACACCCCCCTCTTAACATCGTCATCCTATTCAACCCTATCCACGCTGCTATCATTTCAATACGCTATTCTAATACCATACACATACTAGATGAGTGTAGTCACACTGAAAACACAGGTACATTCAGCATGCCATTGAGTTGGTTTCCACATGTTTTCCACACAAAACCCGCTTACGATTTCATGCCTCCTACTAACCCCGCAACAAGTTTTACATAGATTCTCACCCCTTAGAAGAACGCTGTGGATACCTAGATACTAGTCTTACTACTACTATTACTACTACTACAACTACTACTACAATGACTATTAGTTGTACGACTAACGTGTAGACTGCATGCTGCTTCCCTTCTGCCCCACTACCACCCCATCCTGTCTCAACACCCCCAAACACACACACACTCTGGTAGGTTTCACTGGAATCAGCAGACGACATGATCAAACAACATGAGGCATTCCTGAACAGTCTAGATGCCAACGATGAGAAGATCAACACTGTGATCGTGACCGGGGAAGACCTAGTCACTGATGGAAACTATTCTAGTGCCACCGTTATCTCTAAGATTGATGGTATTCGTGACAGGTAACTGAACCCTCTCTCTCACTGAACCCTCTAACTAAACCCTCTCTCACTGACCTATACATGACCTCATTCAACAACCCCTACAGACGTGATTGTAACAGATCTAGAGCCACTACCTACATGTCTAAACTTCAAGATGCGTTACATGTTCAGAAGTTCTTACAAGATTGTGATGAGGTTTAATATCTCCCTCTCCCCCTCACCCCCCCTCGCCCCCTGTATGTATCGCTATATAACGATGGTACGTCTTATCAGTTGACAGATTGGTGTGAAGAGAAGCTGTTCACTGTTCGTGATGACACCTACAGAGAATCTAAGAGCATCCACTCCAAATATATACGTCACCAGGCATTCGAAGCAGAGATAGGCTCGAATAAAGAACGTCTCGAGAAACTGCAACATGTTTGTAACCAGTTGTTGATCAATCACCAGATCTTGTACTTCATCTATATGTCTTGTTAAAGTCGCTTCAATTATAAATCACATTTCATACCGCTATGTAAACATTAATATTTCATATTAAAGATGTTTAAACTTTAAATCCTCTTGTACTACAACATCATCAATATTACATTCATTAAAGGAAGCAGAGCTATTGGTTGAAGAGCGTCCGTCGATGCAGGATGTAGTAGAGCCGAAGATTGAAGAACTTAAAGTATTATGGGCTCAACTAGAGTACAACACGAAAGAGAAGGTCAGTACATCATCACAGCAGCACCTTACTCTTAATCACTACTACCTGACTCGCTCTACAGGCAGAGAAGCTGTTTGACTCGAAGAGACACGTGCTCTACACTCAGAGTTGCGACGATATCGATGGCTGGATAACCGACATCGAATCTGAACTGATCACTGATGAAGTAGGTCACGATCTTACCACCGTCAACCTACTCGTACAGAAACAAAACGTTGGTAGCCCCTTATTTAGGCCTTATTCACACTGCACATGTGTCACTGCTGATTTAGTAGTTTGGTATTAGTCTGAAATCATATATTTCTATTGGTAAGCAGACTAAAAGCGGTCACAGTCTGCAACATTACGTTGGAGATTTATTGCCATGTGAACACCGTCTTAATCCTTGTATGTGATAAACTATAGAGATGTGTGCGTTTGTTTCAGATCTTGGAGAGTCAGCTGAAGATAAAGCAACAACAAGTAGGGGAACTAGACCATCAAGCCTCTCACCTCAAGAAGTTGGACCCTGACCAGGAAGAGTTGATCGTTGCTAAGAAACAACACATCGAGCATCGGTTCGCTAAGGTCTTGGAACCTCTGGCAGTACGCAGGAAGCAGTTGGAGCGAGCGAAGGCAATCCATCAGTTCTACAGAGATATCGCCAACGAGAAGATCTGGGTCGCAGAGAACATGCCCCTTGCCACCTCCCAGGACTTTGGAAACACTCTGTTGAATGTACAACATCTTCTTAAGAAGGTTGGTGTTACCCCCTATATATATAGTACATGGAAACTGGAATCTTTAAAATAATGTCATTAACTAGCTCTGTTTTGTATTATATATATATATCTCTATATTATATTTGTATTACTTCAACTAAGAGAAAGGTACCTTTTCTTACACAAAGGTATGACATTAATATACATGTTAACTTCATTATAGAACAAGGTTCTTAACTCGAATGTGACGAACCACTGCGCCTACAAAGACTCTGTGATCGAGAACGGACGCAAACTTCTAGAAGAATCATCACCCCGCGACCTCGAAGAATGTTGCATCAAAGAGGACGACTTCAACATGTCCATACAAGACTTAATGGATCGTTGGGATGATCTAGTTCAAGCCATCTCAGAACGTCAAGATAAACTCTTGTTGTCTGATATCGTACAACAGGTTAGGGATCGTTTGCAATGTTCACACTCAATAACCCTTACCCTATTATTAATACAGAGATTACTTTTCTAATATTATAATCAAAATATAACTTATATATTGCCTAACATAGACTGGTAATAACATTGAGTAATGCAACATTTCATAGTATCTATTCGATGCTTCCGAAGCAGAGATCTGGTTAGGAGAACATGAAGTTTGCATGATGTCGGATGAGAGAGCTAAGGATGAAGTAGGTTCCGTGAACATGATCAAGAAACATTCTTGTATAGAAATTGTTAGTAACCGGTGAACATATGTATATATTTGTTTGTTCGATATATTGAATACTATATATTTTCGATGTGTGTCTATATATATATGTGAGATTATATATATATTTTTATTCTTTATATTTTTCTATCATTATTAATTATTGTTACACATCACTCTAAGCTATTATCTAACTATCTATAATCGAGTGTAATTATCATTAGATTATTGAGGAATACGCTGACATGGTGCGATCTTTATCTGAACGTAGTCAAGCCATCATTGAAGAGGACAATGAACACAGGTACATCCCTCATCATACCCCATACATCTGGCTATCTATATTACCATCATCATCTCGATACAGCGCTGAGGTAGCCTCTAAGCAGGCCAAAGTAGACAAACTGTACGCCGGCCTCAAAGAAATGTCTGGAGTGCGAAGATTACGATTGGCCGACGTTCTCCGTCTGTTTGAGTTGAACCGCGAGATTGAAGACATTGAACAGTGGCTCATGGAACGTGAGATAGTCGCTGGCAGTCATGAACTAGGTCTCGACTTTGAACACATCACGGTTTGTACGCAATACTATTCTCTCCTATGACTATGATTACTTTCACTATTCTCTCTTATAACTACTTGACACTATTCTCTCCTATACAGATGTTACGTGAGAAGTTTGCCCAGTTTGCTGCTGACACTGAGACCATTGGTCAAGAGAGAGTGGCCGAAGTGAATGAAGTATGCGACGCCCTCATTGCTGACGGACATGCTGATGCTGATACTATCGCAGAGTGGAAGGTAACCCCCCTCCACCCCTACCCTACCCATGTATAGGTCTAACCAATCACTGTGCTCCTTAGGATAACATTAACGAATTGTGGGCCGATGTTCTCGAACAAATAGACACTAGAACTCAGATGCTATTCTCGTCGTACAAACTTCACAAATTCCACAATGATTGCAAAGAAACATTGGAACGCATCAAGGTTTATAGATATACATATAGATATATAGAATATCTATTTGAGATAAATCTTATACTCTAACTTAATGTTCTTTTATCAGGAAAAAGAGATTTCAATTCCCGAAGAACTAGGAAAAGATGCGCAGTCAGTTGCCGCCCTTCAAAGAAGACATGCCAGCTTTGAAAACGACCTCCTCTCATTGGCTAATCAAGTTCAACAGATACAAGAGGACTCTGCTACCATGATTGTCGCCTACGCAGGAAACAAAGCAATAGAAATACAGCACAAGGAAGCAGAGGTTATTATCATGATTGACAACCACCTAAGTAATGACCTCTAATGTAACCTCTATTGTAAAGGTTGTCGATGCCTGGAGAAGACTTCAAATTACAGTGGATTACCGAAAGAAGAACTTGAATGACTTTGGAGACTTATTCCGTTTCTACAACATGGTCAGAGATCTATTATTGTGGATTAAAGACATGCACGTTCAAATGGGATCTCAGGAGAAACCAAGGTACTGCGTTTTAATTCATTTCTAATAATATCCCAAACTATTGCAATATATATATTTCATTGCTTTCTAAATAAATTCAATATTATTTCCTATAACTCATATTGACTATATGTAAACCAATCACATTCTTTATGTCAATTAATTTAATGTCCCTGTAGATATATCCCTGTATGTTTACACTATGCCTATTTCTTTGTACAGGGATGTATCCGGAGTAGAACTATTAATGAACTACCACCAGAGTCTGAAGGCTGAGATTGACAGTCGAGACGAGAAGTTCAGTATAGCCGTAGCGCTGGGCCGAGACATTCTGTCCCGTTGCCACCCGAAGTCTCAAGAAGTACGCGAACGTCTCATCTCACTGGGAACTCAACGCGGTGATATGATGCAACTGTGGGAAGACAGGTGGACCCATCTGCAGCTTATCCTCGAGGTGTATCAGTTTGCCAGAGACGCTGCCGTAGCTGACTCTTGGCTCGCCTCGCACGAACCCTACCTTCAAAGTCACGATTATGGGGTTAATATCTCTTATCAGTATTCTATTCTATTATCTAAAATCTTATTTTTCTATATTCTTATCTTACATCTCTATTCGTATCTTTATATGTCTATTTCTAATTATTATTCTTATCTTGCTATATGCTAATCCATATGATTTACTTAAACTGTAGGAAACTCTGGATGCTGTCGAAGCTCTTATTAAGAAACACGCCTTGTTTGAGAAATCAGCAGAAGGTCAAAAAGACAGATTCTTAGCATTGGAACGCCTCACAAACGTTTGTACACTAGCGTACATCTGTTCATAGATTGTACAACTACTCCCATCTACACAGTTTGAGATCAAATCTAGAGAGGCAGAAGCTTTAACCGATCCCACACACAAATCTTCATCCTTTGCCCAGAAATACGTTGATGAATTCCTTCCCCCTGAGCCTGTGTAAGTATACCTATTCGCATGTGTACACCACATGAACTTTAACCCCTCCCTCCTCATCCACCAATAGTAGAGAACCCACTCCCGTAGAGGAAATTCCCGAAGTAGAAGTAACTACCGTTGATTCTCCGAGCAGCCCAATTCAAGTTCAAGAAACTGTACAACAGTCTGCCAGAAGAATGTCTGAAGGTACACACCCCATGGATCAACCAGAAGGTTATTATCTTTACGTCTTGTCTCTAGTACTACCTTCATCATCATCAACATCATCAACATCACTATCATCATCATCATCATCATCACTATTATCATCATAATGTTGTTGAAGTAATTATTCTCATTCCGAATGACTTTCATCCAATTAGCATCTCCAGTTGTGATGAGGAAAGAACCGAGTAAGTATTTACTAATAAGTGCTACCACCGCTTCTTTACCCCCCCCCTCCTATCTCTCCTACCCTACCTTCATACCTTACCCCCTCTGTATCAGGTAGAAAACCTTCGAAAGCTAAGAGATCCTCTAAGAGATCTTCAGGTACAGTGGCACTTCCACCACCACCACCACCATCACCCTTAACTCGTAGCTTAGCCTGTAGTCTTTGTTGTTTTCTTCGTAGTCGGGTCGTAAGTCACTACATATTGTCGGCGATTGGCTAGAATAATATTTCACTTTGATATTGAAATATACATTTTTGATTTCATAATTAATACGCGTACTAAATACCATTAGTAAACTCACTGCATTTAGACATATCATCACATTGTTAGTGAAACAATAGTTGAATAAGTAGTTGTGTATAACTCCCGCATGGTGATGGTTTCAACTAATCGCTTTACTTGGAGATGATTTATTTAAGATGACTCATTCACCTCTAGTATTAATAACATCGACTATCTGCTTATTTTCAGAGAAGAAGCACCAACTTCAACAAGGAGTGCTTATCCGCAAACATGAATGGGAGTCCACTACCAGAAAGGCCTCCAATAGGTATACATATCTCTCTACCAGTATATCACATATATTCTATATCATTACCTCCAACACTGTATCAATATGTTCTTCCATCTACCAGTATATCACATATATTCTCAATCATTACCATTCCAGGCATCATATCATAGTGTCATTGTTTTCCGTATCATTAATTAGATATCTAAATGTGCGCTTACATTGCATCATACCGTGATTCTAATACTCATCTCTATCTCTCACCACCAGATCTTGGGAGAAAGTGTTCTGCCGTATCCCCGAGAACTCGCACAACATGAACTTCTTCAAGGATTCCAAGCACGCCGAGAATGACCCCAACACCGGATACCGTCCCTCACTGAGTCTGATCGGTGCTAATGCCAGCGTTGCCACGGACTACGTGAAGAGACCCAATGTCTTCAGACTTAAGCTAGGATCCGGGGGAGACTACCTGTTCCAATGCAAGGATCAGGTTTGTCCACTCACTCTATTGCATACATTATACATGTGTAGTATAAACATACGATAAGTGTGTAGTTCCTTTCCTGTACATACATTCTGTAGACTGGCGAATATACAATGTCTAATATGTTTTTCATTATTTTATAAACATTTATAGCTCAATATATTATATAGATGTTATATTATATGACTGGCCATGTTGTTTGCGAGCTTATATTAGTTATATTACATAATGAACTTTTTATGCTGCACTATTAATAGAACATATAAAACCTGTACTTTTATATTAAGTATACACATTATGTATTATTATGTAAGCAGCTTGTTCTAGTTATATATCTTATGCGTTCATTCAATAACAGATAATATTAATATTCGTAGTTACATAATAGCCACACTATATAATGTTAATGTTATTAAATTATGAATAGAGATATTAATAAAAATATAGGTTATATCGAAATATATATATTTATAATAAATGATTAAATATAATTTCCTTAATTTCCTTGTTTAAATATCACCGATATACTGCTACCTATATAACTCGTATACACTTGATGATTACAGCAAGACATGGAAAGATGGATATCATCCCTAAACAGCCTGTTAGCTAGCGGAGAGGGTACTTCTGATCCGTCCAAGGCCAAGACAATGCCCGAGCAGGGTGCCTCGCACCCAGAGATCAAGAAGAGGGGTTTCTTCACCATTGGCAAGAAGCGATAGACCGCGACCACGCCAACGCACAACGAAAGGAGAGAAGGAACAACCACACGTGTATTTTGAGTTTTTAGACTAATGTTATCCGTAGTCTTTTTCCCAGCGCTTTTATCAACCCGTCTGTATTATATAGAAATCTGCTAGTATGCATTTATCGTTATAGTCACATGCCTGATGCAATGCTACCTATAGATAACTTATTTTTATTCAATGGAGATTTTATCCCACATTTATATCGCTATATATATATATATATATGTATATGTATGTATGTATGTATATATGTGTATACATATGTATCATAATTGTAACTGTTTTGTATTAAGCTTATGAAATTAATAATAATATAATAATATACATATGTGTATACATATATATATATATATATAAATTAATATTTAATAAATAATTTATTCCAAAATGAGATTTATAAATTATTATATTATATTGCTTTTTTAATAAACTCAATTACAAAATTGTTTATATAAATAACGATACATTTTTATTATGATTTTTATACCTAATTATGTTTCTTCCCGCAATATATCCTCAACTAATTATTAAATATATCGTTTATTTACATAATTTTAAGTTTTATTTGTATTACATTAAGAAATAAATAACCAGTATATCATGAATATAGTGTTTTCCTTCTTTTACTAGTTCATGAAGTCACTAGTATACACACAATATGCATATCACTAATGTTTACAGCAAGGTTATTTACATAGGTTTATATTATAAATCTATATTTAAATATTTGTAAGGATTAAATTCTATTTCACTATTGATATATATATATATATATATATATATAAAAAAATATTTCTAACTACAAAAATAGATATTTCATTATTCAGTGGTGAATATTTATTATAAGTGTATCCGACAAAGTTTAGTCTACTTTTCTTAATGCATGAACACCATGATTATATTGAGATTTATATTCTAAAAATATAGTAAATTATAATAGAATAAATTAGGTAACAATAGGAAACAGTTTTTATAAATTTAAATAATTATATAATTATCACAATAGTAATTATGTCGCTTATTATAATCATTTACATTTTTTGTTTATTTAAATCTAGATATACCAATATATATTAGTTATATACTATATCAACTATATCTATATAAGTTATGTGTAGGATATTGAACATTTTATAAATAGTATTAAAACTATAATACATTTAAGCTGACCTATTATAACACTTATATCAGTAATAAGAGATATATATTAAGCTTATGATATATTTTAACATTGAAACTATTAAATAATATTTACTCTGACTCATAATCCATTGACCTATATAATTGATTATGCTGGGAAAGAGCCAAGATATATTCCCCGATTATAGTATAATATACATTGTACAATGCTTAGGCATAATCATTATTTCACTGTTTATATAAGTAATATATGCGACGTGTACTTTAGGCTAAATGTCTTGTATACAGCGAGTGTGTGTTTTTATTAGAACTATTCCATACATATTACATTGTTATAATGAAGTAACATGAGATAGCAATACTCTAGTGTACATGTGAATATTATTTAATTGAGTGGCAATACATTGTAATTTCACACTCGTAAACGTGAGTAATTATTTGATAATCCAATAACGTTTATTATAGTTTAATTAGGTAATTTCTTTTTACTCATCTTAAATAGTGTAGAACTGTAATATATTTCCATATCTTCTGTACCAACTGATTTCTGAAATTAATTTAAATAAGACAGTAATATCCATAAAATTAATCAAATGTGTATAGTATTAGTACATTTCAATAGTGTATATAAATTATTAGTGTTAGGAATCATAACTTATGATAGAAGTAGTAATTATTGTTAGTTTCAGCCATATTTATATTCACAGCTAATACTGAAATTCTCAGAACTTCACTAGTACATACATTATTCTTCATCCGACGGGACACATGTTGTTTGTTATGGTGAACTTCGATATAAAAATGACACATTTTATTTCTACTGATGATATTTTGATTAGTTAATTTAATAACATGATTATGTTATGTAATTATGATGTTCAGGGAATGTTATTTTATAAAATGATATCAGCTTTTGATAGTTTTCTTGATCATTAAATAACTAATAATCGACTATATATAGAAAGGAGAATTAGATAATATAGTTGTTGAACAGGATACCTTTTTCAGAATAATAAAATAATATGTATAAATATATAGATATATCTGATAACAATATATATATAAAATATAACAAATTTATATGAGACGTTAATGAAAATTAAAAAATATGGAACAATATATCATAAATTTATGATTAATCATGTTTATGGAATTTAATAGATGATAAATATGGATATGTTTACTAAATGTCAGTATTATATTGTAGGGAATTCAGATAGTTTATTATGAATTATAAGAATATATTTGTATTTTACTATAAATCTATGATTATAAGAGAGCTAAATTGAAAGGATATATTTTTATAAAGAGAATCAGTTTGGTATAATAATGAGAGTAGCCAAAATTGTGGTTAAAATGGAATAACAATTGTTATTCCATACATTAATGTAGGTGGAAGATTATATAACAGAAAGAACTATAACTCGATAACGGAAAGGATAATAGAATTATTGAGAATGATAGTATTGGGTATCAATTTCTGAAAATAAAATCTTATTAACTATATCAAATAAACTTGGTTATTTAATTATGAAAAATATTTTGAAACCAGTAAAGAAGGCGTACAAAATAAAGAACATATGTTAATATAATATGAAACCATGTTTAACAATATTATTGAAAACATACTTCAATACGGAAAGCAATGGTGGATATAATAGTTACTCAATATTACTGTTAACCAATGTACGGACAGTGTGTAGCTCAGTTGGATAAATATCATAAGTAGGATGAATGTGTAATCCCTGTCCGGCCCAATAAAATAGTTCTTAGAAGTAGTGATCTTATATAAAAAATGATCGGCTCTCGTTAAAACCATGGATGCCTTAACATAAGAGCAGCTTCAAAGAAATAGTAGAGAGTCTCTACTGGAGACATATGGTTAATAGTAGAGCCATAAGAGAAAACTTCATCTAAGTTCAGTGATGAAAGTCTTTTCAAAGTAACAATACAATGACAGTTAACAAATACATTATGTAAGGTGTACTTAATAGTAAGATCTACTATTATAGAGATAATCACTTCAAGAAGAATGTATGTAGCTGTATATACATACACAGGTATTATGGATACCAATGCGTTGTGAAAGGCGAGCTTCTCAATCTTAATGTACTGACATACAATACGAACCGAGATGACATAGGTTCAATATCTTATGATGGAACATGTAACAGAGAAAGAAGTTACAAAAGTAAGTCAGAACACAAAATAAGTCAATCAACAAAGATGAAATAAAATATAATAATAAATGATTAGACAATAATATAATGGGGTATATTACTTACAATATGCATGGTATGTATAACTATTTGTACTACATAAGTTTACGATGTCTAAAATCACTAGTCCGTAAAGAAATCTTCGTGTTCCTACACCTTAACCCAGTGTATGTAGCTGTGATACTATCATTACTCTCTCTATAGTTTATAGGTGGCATACTTACCAATGTTGAACACTTAAGTGTAAGTGTACTTTGAACACTACAATTGTAAGTGAAAAAAAGTAAAGTTTAAGACATTGAGAACGATAATGTTGTCAGTTAATTAATAATCCACCAATTAGTTGACAATAATTTATCACTTTTGGTATAAATTTGACTTATAATATTATATCATTAATAAAGAACTATATTTTTATATTATTTGTAAGTTTAAATAATGATTGAATACTGAACACTGTGTGTATTGGATCCATAAATATAACTATTTAGTTGACACACTATTTTAAATGAAATATATAGTAGTATTGGATATATGTTTATGTATAGGGTGTTGAAACATTTCATATTACTTATGGATCATATATGTTACATAACAAAATAAAATTTGATATTCATAATCAATATATATTTTCAATTAATTAATTTATATGTTTAAAAATAAATGCACACGAATGTAATTTTTGTTTATAATTAATTATAGAACATATCTCAAAGTAAAAATAGTAAAGTTATTAATTTTAATATCGTCAACAAATTTATTAACTTATAAATAATATATATTTTGTAGAAATTATTTTTATATATTTTGTATTATTCATTATTTGAAAAAATTATTAAATATATTCAGAGTATATCATAATTAATTAAAAAATATGCAAATTGTCACTTTCATGGCTATCTTTTAAAAAATGGCTACCAAATAATTATATTTTGCATTGTCTATCAAATGGTTATAATATGAATATATATATATATATATATATCTGTACAGATAATTATAAAATAAATGTAGACATCTAGGAAATGGTATATTAATATTAATGAGTGATTTATTTAAAATATAATTCAGTTATTCGGATAGTAATAACAATAGTAATAGGTATGTAAATGTAAAGTAAGGTAGTGTAGAAGTCCTTCAGTGCTTGTGTGACCTTCAGTGTGACCTTTAGTGCTTAGTGTGACCTTCAGCTGATCTCATCTATTCAGTCCACTTCCATCTGTGATAGAGGTCAAAGGTTATGATGTATTAGCATGTGATCTAATCGAAGATAGCAATGCTATATTTGAGGATTAAAAGGAAATATTGAATGGGAGGAAATTAAAAACCGATAGGTTGTCGACATAGGGATAATTCGGGAGAGTATCCGGATAATTATTATATAATATATAATAGATATATCCACAAATTGATTAAATTAATGTAATAAATGTGTATATAAACTGGTCTATTTTAATCTAATTATATATATATATATGTAAATAGAAATAGATATAAACATAAATATATATGAATATGATATAAAAATATACTATCAATAATAATTTAGTGAACTTAAATTAAGCATCATGAGAACATATATACATAATATTATAATATAACTATTCTACATACATGTGAAGTAATGACTTTATTATGTATTATTTAAATATAATTTCAGCTGTATATAAGAGTTTATATAAAAATATATATTCAATATATTGTATTATAGTTTTAAACATTTATTACTTATTCATAACATTTTCATACTTATATTGCAATAAAATAAATACTACTCATTACAATTATGACATTTTAAATTCAAACACAATTATAACAATATCATAACATATAATGAATTGAGAAATATATATTTATCTGAATATATAATTAAATATCTTACACATAATTAATAAACTTGTTCATATTTTATATTAGGATTATTAATTTGTTAAAAAAATGTATCCAATGTTGTATAATCATTATAAATCATATATTCATTGGATAAATAATTAATTTAAAAATAAATTATATATGTTGTATATGTATAATTTACATATCTTTTTACTATATTTTACTATGATGCATCATCAATAATTAGTTTATTATTTATGAAAACTGTTGATAATAATCTATAGGAAATAGACTCATATAGGGTTTTTCAATGAAATATAAAATGTTTTAAATTTGTTCATATTATTATGTATAATACAATGATAAATTATATACTATATATAATGCTATTAAACATATATATATATATATATATAGATTAATTGTAGTATTTTATTCGGTATTATAGACACATATACAGACACACACACACGCAAACACATATACACATACATATATGCATATATACATTCATATATATATCAAGAAACCTTCGCTACATTTACATCGACATCTTTATCGAGTTTCGGTTTCTTCGGTTCGCTTTCAAACTCCATGACTACGGGTGGCACCGGGGTTTTGGGGGTTGCAACGGGGGCGTTGTGGGTTGGAACTGGGGTTTTAGGGGTTGAGACGGAGGCTTTGGGGGTTGAGACGGAGGCTTTGGAAGTTGAGGCGGCGGCTTTTGAGGTAGAAGCGGTGGCTTTAGGAGTGCCGGATTTGGAGGTCGAAGCGCCGGATTTAAAGGTCGAAGCAGCGGCTGCGGTTCCTGAGGTAGAGGCAACAGCATCTACGCCCTCAATCTGATTGAGAATGGAATGGAATTAATTAGTAGGCATTATCATGCATAAGTAGGGTAGGTTGAACTAGTAGGATTGGATATTCAAGGAGCTACCACTGTAGGGTTCTATCATATCTAGAGCTACTATAATAGTAGGGGGAGTACTACCATATACACTAGATTACTAGCTCTATTTACTTTAATGGAGGGGAGTTGCACCCTATTAACCTTGGAGCCGTTCTCCCCCCCAGCTGCGGGTGGAGGTTGTACTTCGACGGGGTGATTACCCTCGTACTCCTTAAGGACACTGTCGAGGTTAAACCGACGTCTGTAGCTTACGTAGAAGCTACGGATGTGAGACTCTGTCTTGTTGCCCAGCATCTCGGCTATTGCATCAAAGTCCTTACCGTATTCTCGTACACCTGGTGGTGGGGGTTATAGTACTTGGGTAGTGTTGGGGTAGTAGTAGTAGTAGTAGTAGATATATATATATATATACCTATAGACAAGTGTACACATTGATATGTACGCACGCACACCCACATACACAAACGCACACACACATAGTACTAATGCTACCTTGAACAGCAAGTAGTAGATCATCTTGAGACCACTTAGGTACTATTTTCTGTGTTTTCTGTAATGAATAGTGATGGTGATGTTGGTGATGATGATATTAATTATAATGAATAGGATTATTAATAATAATAATAATAATGGGATGTAGTATGAAGGTAATATTCTATTGAATACATACCATGCTTTGTCTAATCTCCCCTATTTTAGTGTCGATCAGATTGTTCTTTTCGTCGCTCAAGGCTTTCTTCTTTTCTTGAACCTATATTATATAACACATTAATAGTTATGTATCATTATTAGTGCTGTAATACTACAGGGCATAGGATACAACATTGATATACAGTAGTGCTGCATTTATTAATTATGCATTCCTATGTGTAATAATATAAGTAAAATACTAATATTATATATTTATAAAAATATTAACCCTTTTTGATGCAGAGTCGATGCGCGATATAGTTGCTAAATATGCAGTGTCTCGCAAATAATATATTAAATGTGTGTAATTAAATTTCTTATAATATGCAATTTATTAAATAAACATAAAAAATTAAATGTGCATTACTTTCAAAATAATCTAATATTTCATATTCTATCAAAATAACAATACTGCTATATGTTTATTTAATGAGATATATTATATTATATATATAAAATAATAATTAATAAAATGGTTTTAATTTGATATATTATAATGTACAAATAATGCTGTTTTACCAATTTTATATCTTTTTTTTTAAATTGTAAAATTTTCATTTGTTTACATAAATCAATGGACATTATGCACTTAATGATCACTAGGGTAAATAATGAAAAATTCAATAAAGTATAGTTTTATGTACTGTTTAATTATTATTTATTATTAAAAGTATATGGAAAATATTTCATAATAATATTAAACTATAATAATAGAAAAAAAAGTCATATAACCTTCTAAAACTAAAATTATGATTGTATATATTTTTTATGTTGACCTATATTTCAATATTCAAATAGGTTAAATCACTCATAAATAAATACACAGTAAATAGTCCCAGTAATTTGAAATGTTAGTGTATTAGAGTATTTGATAATGGCCATTAGAAATTTATAAATTAAAGATGATTCTAGAGATAATTTGTTTATCTAAATATTATAATAGATATATATTTCAATTATAAATATGTATTTGTGTAGAGTGATAATACATTTAATTAAAATCTAGAATTTTTAATATAAAGTTCAATTATAATTTATTTTTTACTAAATATTCACCTTCATAATTGTTATCCTAATATAAACTATGATATAACATATAACACATAGTTACCCATAACATATATAATTATTATGTAATATAAGTTAATAAGTCACAAGTTATATAAATCCTATTTTAAAAAAATTGTTTTCAAAATTATATAAGGAAATACTGTATGTTCTGGTTTATTTATTATAAATTTTGATTATTTATTATTTTCTCAATATTTAAAAACCAATATAGAACGCTTTATATTATCTACAACTTTCACGAAATATATATATATATATATATATATATATATACAGTAAAACCTCTCTATAAGAAACCTCTTTATAAGAAAAACCTCTTTATAAGAACATTGTTCACACATTTGGTTGGAATTCAACCTTTTCCACATTAAAAAACCTCTTTATAAGAAAATCTTATAAGAAAAATATAAGAAAAACCTCTTTATAAGAAACTTATTGTATACAAAATATAAAAAATAATTATATATAAATAGAAGTATTGTATATTGATAACAATTATAGAAATTAATTATATATAAGATATTTTGTTTTCTTACAAATATTTTATATTACATAAATAGCTCGAAATGAATTAAAATTAATAAATTATTGTTATTGTATATCCATAAATTTATTAAAATTAATTGATGTTATTTTTATCCTTGAATATATTAAAATTAATTAATAAATGTTATTATATCCTTAAATGTATTGATGATACAAATTATTATATTATACAATTAATTATTAAATAATAGATTATTATAATATTCATTATATTATATTCATCAATGATGATTCATAATTTATAATTGCTAATGTAAATCTAATACAAATTTCATTATGTATTAACATGTCTAAGCGTAAACAATACAGTATACATTTTAAATCTAATATAATTAAAGAAGTTGATGAAGGTTTACTGAACAAGAATTATGTAAGATACATAATATTTTTCAATCTTTATTATCAAAATCATTGGAAAAGTAAAATCCTCTTTATAAGAAAACCTCTCTATAAGAAAAAAAGTACTGAAAAAAAATAGTTTCTTATAGAGAGGTTTTACTGTATATATATAGTTTAAATTGATATTTAAATTGATAAAATAACAATATGTTTAAAATTATAGTAAAAAAAATATATCAATATTTAAATATACATTCCTTATAAGTTGAATTTTTTAAATTATAAATATAATCAGTATATGCATTATTAAATTATACTTAATATGATATTTACTTTTATATTATTATTATTAATAGTTTAAGAGTTAGAAGCAAATTAATAGATTGTCTAAATAAGTAAAAAATTAGCGAAATTATGTGATCTTTATAGCCAAGTAATAGCCAGTAATATATCATTGCATCAAAAAGGGTTAAAGGAATAATGTATATAGGTTAAAATTAGAGAAACCACAATATTTGTAAGAAATATTATTTAAAAAGAATAACTATTTTATTTATATAATTAAATATATATAATTACATAATTCTTAATATAATTTTAATTAAATAATATAAGATATACATTTTGTAGATCTTATACTTAAATGTCACGCAACGATTAAGGAGCCTTATAGATCCAGTGAATATAGGCCACCGTACAATAGTAACCGTTTGCAATAGATCCTTGTATTCCTTGTCCACCTCGTTAAGGATAGCTTCAGCGGTGCCCATGGGTCCCGTTGACATGGCAGTTAGGTCGTCCCTATCCAGATACATGCCTAGTATACGTGTACGAGAGAGAGGGTAAGAGGGGGTAAGAGGGCGGTTGCAGCGAGTGCTTAGATTCTAGGTTAATATACTGCTGAATTACAATTATATAAAATCATTAAATTAATTTTTGTTTGTTTTTATATGTAAGAAAATAATTAATCAAATGTATAATTTTTTTTAGAAAAATGTTCTTTACGAAGCAAATAAATAATGGATAATACAATTAAAATTACGATTGATTATTTATAAAGATAATACACAATGGTAAAAACGATGTTATCGAATGAAATAGTGATAGTACAGCATAAAATGTTAAATAGTCATTGTTTACATCGGCGGTACGCTACACGAAGGATAAAGGGGGCGCCGGTAGTGGTTGTACATTACCTTTGGGCGGCTTACGATTGGCTCGCGAGTCTTTGCTGCCGATGGGATTGAGCCTATCGCCCATCTCATTGGACAGGGCTGAGGCTGCCAGACCGTTACGTCGCTGTGTGGCTCTCAGGTAGGGCAGGCCGTTTATGTGTTTGGACTGCACGAGGGTCGGGTGTCAGATACACGTGAGATAGGTATCTATACACACATACATACATACATACATACATATATACACATACATATATACTCATATATATACACACATACATATATACACATACATATATACACATACATATATACACATACATATATACTCATATATATATACACACATACATATATACACATACATATATACACATACATATATACACATACATATACACACATACTTATATACACATATATATGCCAAACATAATTAGAATAAATATAAATACATAGATAGTATGATGTAAATTATACATTTCATTTATTTTAATTATAGAATTTTATTATTATATTTAAATTGATATTTTGTATTAATATGTAATGTTTTTAATTTCGTTAACTTAAGAAGTTGTTAAACCCTATTACCTCATATCGTATTGAAATATTGTTTATCAAATATAAATGAAAAATAGTCTAACAACATATAGAAATTGTCAACACATATTTGATATTAGAATATAGTATATTTACTTGTTTAAGAATTATGAATTACAAAAAATATTATATTATTTTAAGGTACTAGGTATTTTAAAGTGTTAATAAATTAATACATTATTTTAAAAATAATATTTATTTTAATATTATTTAGAGGACATTTTCTATCCTAATAGGTTTTTATATGTAATATAGATTCTTATTGGAAATTAATTTTGTTTATAAATACTAACTAAATATATACATTTAACATCTATATAGCATATATTGGATATATATATATATATATATATATATTATAGGGTGTTCACATCAATTCCGTTTTTCTTATGTGAAATCAATATAGAAAATGAATAATTTACAGACAATTTTCAGTAAATGTATGAAATGAGTCATATTCCTATTTTTCTGTAATCATTTTCTGTACAGAAAATGAAATGGAAATTATCCTATTTTTCTGGACAGAAAAATAAAATACATAGCGGAATGAACCTTTTTATTAATAATAGGTGGCGTTATATAATTTCATAGTAAATATAATATTTATTTCTATAGTATTGGAACTTTGATTATATATATATATATATATATATATATATATATATATATATATGTGTGTGTATATATGTATATTTCGAATTTAGTTTTAACTATATATATATAAATATAAAATTGTTTTCATAAATGTTATATATACAAAAATGTTTTCTGATTTTAAATATTTGAAAACAATTTATAAATTGTTTAAAATACAACAAAATAGAAATTATTAATTAATTTATATTTTTATAAACTTCACTTATTCATTTATAACAATATAAATTATAATATAATAAGTAATTAAAATTAAATTATTAATTTACATTAATTTGAATTTATTTTTTGAAATTTTTAATTAATTAATACAATTATCTTTTAGTTTATAAAGTGCATTGTTTTTATTATTGTTTAATTATTATATCATTTTAAATATTGTATACAAAATTCATAGATTTATGTATTACATGTAAACTATAAATCTATGACAAAATTAGATGACTTGATATTAATATAAAGTTTATATTATAAACTATATATATAATATATATTCTAAAAAATAATTAATTCATTGATATTTTATATACTTCATTTATAACAATATAAATTATAATATAACAATTAATTAAATTATAACAATAATTTGAATTGTTTTTATGAAAATGATTGAAATCATTAACAATACAATTAACATTTAGTTTATAAAGTGAATTGTTTTTATTATTTGTTAATGAATATATTACTCTTTTATTAAATCTACAATTTTATTTATATATATAATATTTATATATAGTTTGCAATATATGTACAAAGATTTTCCGAGGCAAAATCTTTGATATGTATATGAAATCCTACTGGTATGAAATTATACAGTAGAAAATATATATATATATAAATATAAATATATTTATTTAACAAATATTAATGGTGAATAATACAAATTGTAAGTATTAAATTAATATAAGCTAGATAATTATATTATAATTATAATTCACAATAATTATTTCAAATTAAAAGTGATGATTAAATATGAATCATGACTAGGAGCGCCATCTTAACGTAGGATTTATGGTTAAAAAACGATTTTACACAGAGATAGGGAGTGGTATATCTTTCCTTCGGAAAATCTTTGTTAATAATCTTAAAAATAAATGCTTATCTTATATCTAAACAAAGCAATAAGAAAAATTAATTATATTTATTAACATTAAAATATAAATTATATATAACTTATAATATTACTTATTTATTATATTATATTGTATACAATATATAAATAATACTGATCATTTTAAATAAATTCAATTTCTTTGATCTCATAAATATTATTCTGAATAATGTTTATTCAATAAGAATTACTTATATCTATATTATATTATTATTTATAAATACAATTGATTTTTTAACATTTATCAATTATTATTAATAAAGAATTAATAATCCAGAAAACTATAATTTTATTCACAGTATTATTTTTTTTAGATTTTTTATAGAAATTAAATTTATTTTGAAATATATAAAATCAGGTTTTCTGAATCAATTATGTATTTATAATATAAATATATAAATTGTATATATTTACAATAAATACATTTGTTTTGAAGTTTTGAAATAATAACAGAGTATATGTTAATAATAATATATTATATGTAATTTTCATATATAATGTTTATATTATTATTCTAATAAATATAATATGAAGAGATATGTTTTTGCCATTTTTGCCACAAATTTCAGAACACTGAGATAAACTTTATTAAATGTATCCACATGTAATGATATTATCAATTTATTGCATCATCACTCTGCATGCATGCATGCTGTATGAATATATGCATATATTCATACTTTTAATATATTTGTATACAAATTATCATATACTAATACATATTCAAAAATACAAATTAAAAAAAAATGTGATTCATATTTATAATATTTTATGAATCTAAAAATTTATTATCTAGTTATTTATCAGTTCCCTGTGCCATTAAGTGAGAAAACATCTATTCAGTATTTGCATGTGTCTCTTCTAGATTATTTATTATATTATGATGTATATATATATATATATATATATATATATAAGATAGATGTTATGTTATTACCTCATTGTCATTGGAACCTCTTGAAGTGATGTCCGAGTCATATCCGCTGATAGGTTGAAGGTCATGTGATCAACGAAATCAATTATAATGTTATTTTTAGTAATAATTAAATAGATAATCGTAATTGATTAAATCTCATTATATTAAATTATTCGCACATAAATGTAAAACATTAACTAAAAGAATACAGATAACCCTCGATATATCATAATTCAAGGGACTGAAGAAATGTGTCTGAGATATTGAGTTTCTGAGATTATCGAATTATTCTTACATATATTCCATATGTACAAAACATACAAATATTATTTGTACAAACTCTGAGTTAGCGGGGTTTCTGAGATATCGATAGTTCATTTTATATATATTAGATTTATCATGATGGTTATGAGTGGCCATCTATGAGTCACTACCAGTGACTCACCACACCTAGTGAGTCATCACTACTACCACTACCAACTATGTTATCCTATGTAAGCTATCAATGCAGTGTAGTCAGCACAAACGTGTTCAAGCACATGCATGTTTAGGTATAGATTACACATCCTTTGTGTGAATTATTCTATTGAACTATCAACTAATAAAGGTGTAGTCATGATGTGGTGCTAGTGGTATTACTAATAGGCTAGGTTAGCTATATTATTAGGATCTTCTTACTGTGTAGCCATCTGCTTATGATATAAGTTTATGATAATTATATCGACATAGGCAATATATAAATATTAATAAAATAATGTAAAAATATAGCAAATATTAAACATAAAAGTAGAATAATTTGCATAATTGATTCTATATAATAAAAGGTCTGATTACAAAATAACTATTATGGCAGTCTAGTTTCTTCTCGCCATGTACAGCAAGTATTTATAATCTAGAGCAAGGAGAACATTTATATTGTGGACTAATGTAGTGTGTAGAATAATGACAATAAGTATTGCCCCCCCCCCGACCTTCACGACCCCTAGTGTGTTATGATGTTGATCTCTTACACCGTGGGTATACATCTAACTCTCCAGGGGTCAGTTGATCTGAGAACGTATTGTGTTTTAGTATAATATTTAACATTACATCGATAACTAAGGATGTTGCTAGGATAATCTTAGGACGCTTTATTGTCTAAGAACAACTTGCCTCGGGTGCCATGTACATATTCGGCTTTGGCACGAGTAAAGTTGGTTTGTGTGTAAATAAAGTGTAGTTTATCGTAAGGAATTAAACAGGCGTAACCCCCCCGCATATGTAGTAACGTGCCCTAATAAGGGCGTCTAGAAGCTAATACAAACCCTTCTTTCTTGGAGAGTTGGCGACGGGCGTGTTTATCTATAACGCTGGTCCTACATTTCTCTTTTTTCCACGAGTAGTAGTAGCGAACCAGGGTGGCGTGCGACTTATCCGGAACCTAGAGGTCATAGGCAGGAGTAGAGGTCACAGAGAGGTAAAGTGTAGACGGCGTAAACGGTTCACGGTGATTTATGCCTAGGTCATACTTGTCAATATTCGCTACTATTTGCGAATAATCTCCACTATTTGCGAATAATAATCTCAGTTTTATAGATTAAAACTGTTAGCGATGTTTGCTAATATTCATTGGTGAACCATCTGATGAATACTAGGTTAGCTCTAATGACATTATATCAAGGTTGGTGTTATATCGAGGGTGTACCGTATAGCTAGTTAAAAGGCAATGCAGTGGGGGGGGGAATGTTCTAGAAGTATTCTGACCAACCATCTGACGTATGCGATGGAAGCTCTTGCCGTGGAAGTTGAACGCCTGCTCAAACAGAATCTTATCTTCCGTGGACCACTCCTCGGGGAATGGGGAGAAGTTGGAGAGGTCTTGTAGCGCTTTGTCTACTACGTGGTCGTGCCATTGTAGCATTCCTAATGCCTGGGGAGTGGGGTGGGGTAAAGGTTAGGGGTAGGATGAGGGGGGCACAGTACTAGTGTAGCATTCATTGTGCCTATGGGGTGGGGTGAGTAGGGGATATGATGAGGGGGGCACGGTACTAGTGTAGCATTCCTAATGCCTGGGGAGTGGGGTGGGGTAAAGGTTAGGGGTAGGATGAGGGGGGCACAGTACTAGTGTAGCATTCATAGTGCCTATGGGGTGGGGTGAGTAGGGGATATGATGAGGGGGGCACGGTACTAGTGTAGCATTCCTAGTGCCTGGGGAGTGGGGTGGGGTAAAGGTTAGGGGTAGGATAAGGGGGGAACGGTACTAGTGAGGCATTCCTAGTGTCTATAGTGGGGTGGATTAGAGGTTAGGGGTAGGATGAGGGGGACACGGTACTAGTGTAGCATTCCTAGTGCCTGGGGAGTGGGGTGGGGTAAAGGTTAGGGGTAGGATAAGGGGGGAACGGTACTAGTGAGGCATTCCTAGTGTCTATAGTGGGGTGGATTAGAGGTTAGGGGTAGGATGAGGGGGGCACGGTACTAGTGAGGCATTCCTAGTGTCTATAGTGGGGTGGATTAGAGGTTAGGATGAGGAGAGCACAGTACTAGTGTAGAATTCTTAGTACTAAAGCTAAATAAATATGTAATCGTCAATATAATTTACATCCAAAGTAGTTATTAAAATATTAATCTTAAGGGTCGGCGAAGCTTCTCTGCGTTATATATCATCAAATGTAGAATATAGGGGAAAAGGATCTATGAGAAATGCTATTTAAAAGACTAATGATCCACAATTACTATTTGTTTACCATATATATGAAATTCTAACAGAATAGCTACTTTATAGTGTGGTATTGCTAGGTATAAAATATTTAAAAGTGAACTTAATATTTGTAATAAAAAATAAATAATAAATATGTAATTTTGTGCAAGATCTTTACAACAAAATTATATTATTAAAATTTATTAAAATTTCAAAATATAGGAATATATTAATATGTAATTAGCAAGGCTATACCTGTAAAAGGTAATACAACAAGGTATTAACATATAAGTTTTAAAGTTTTACTTGTATTTTTTGTGTAATAAATAGTATTATCACTTTTAATTATATATATATATATATATGATATTTACATGGTAAAATATAATTAAATAACAATTTTATCTCAGCTAATACTAAACTATGCACATTATAATATAATAGATATATAATAGATCAAATGTAATATATAAAATAGATAAGAATATTAGTATAATAATATTACTGTTAGAATATTATCTGTAGGCTGATGATTAAAATGTATATTTGAATCTGCACTTTAGGGTTACTTTTATTTGACATATTATAGAGATAATTAATTATATTTTAATGTATATGGTAAAAAAAGAAAACATGGGTAACACAGAATGTAAACAATAATGGATTTAATGAAATGTAATTAATCATAATACTATATACTATTGCATAATGTCATACAACTTTGCAACATATACTTAGTTAAAATGATGTATCTATAGAATATTAAAAATCAAGATTAACTTAATTGCAAATTAAATTCCAAATAATAATATAATTAAGATATTGTAAAATGGTAGATGGTACGATAATGTGATAATTAGATAATGGTTTTGATTGGTTTAAGGGTGTGTTTTTGGTCAACCACAGGTGTACGAGAAATTCGTATTCACTGCATGTAAAAATCCAACTATTACAAAACACGTCTGGTTATGCTATTTATTCTTACCACAGTACTTGCCATCTGCGCCACACAGGTGGGTCATAGATCCAGAGAGAACTTTCTCTAGCTCTATGCTTTGAACGCACGCATAATAAGCTCCGCCCATGAAATGAATCATAAAATACGTCACAATTGTGACGTTATTGCTATTTTTAGATATGCGCGAATTTATTTATCAAAAATTAAATTGAAGTTATGTATGTGAGCGTGTATGTATGCGTGTATGTATGTATGTATGTATGTATGTATGTATGTATGTATGTATGTATGTATACATCATATATATATATATATAATAATAATATTATAATAATAATAATTATTATTATATATATAATATAATAATAATATAATTATATTATATATTATATTATTATTATATTATTATAATAATATAATAATATTATATAATACTATATATATATATATATATATATATATATATATTATATATACATATACAAGTATGTATTACATTATATTTACTAGTACAAGTATGTATACAATACATATATATATATATATATATATGTTTAATGCATGTTATTTAATGTTATTTAAATACAAATATATCCATACATAAATACTTGTATTAGTGATTGCACTAGTGGTTGCAGTTGCACTAGTGGTTGACGAAAAACACTCGACATTTGTTTCTACTAACTGCGCACCACCTGTGTTTGACCAATAACACACCCTAAGTTACACAGCGTATGTACACCAGTTGATGCTAACACAGTTATACATGCACTAGTGAGAGGTACACACACACACAGACATATGGGTGTACTGTATTGCCTACTGACCTGTTCAGCTGTGTAGTTGTATTTGTCCTTGGCTATTTGTAGGTACCCATCGACTGTGTATGAGAGAGGTCTATGATTAGTCGATGTAGTCGGTAGTAAGGTATCAGTGGCAACGTTTCATAGATTTCACATGTTTACCTTGGTTTGTACCGCATAGTGTAATAACTAAGGTAACAACTGTTTAAGGGTATACCTAATTCAGTATTTCAATGAAAACTTGCTACAAAGAAGGTAGAATGGCTAACTTTGATTTTCAGTGACCACATCTGTGGGAGTCCACAGCAACATGGAATTAGTGCTGTTTTCTACTTTCTCATCTGTGTGGGGTGGGGTCGTTGAAGTAAGATACGAATGACGGTGTTAGCAGCATGTATATAATGTTTATAATAAATAATGATGTAATAAATTACTCTGTTTATTTCTATAACGTATGTTATCGTTAGCAAATATTTATACTTTATACTTTCGAATATATTTTTGGCTATGTATTTGCTTAAATAAATCATCAATCAATCAATAAATGTTTATGAGCAGGATTGGGTAAATTTAATTTGCATCATTCATGTGTTAGTTACACATATAGAGATATAACGATAGTGTTATAAGAAAACAAAGCATATTTAAAATGTTCTCTTGAACAGACAAGTTTCGGCGATATTATTATAAATACCATCTGGCTAATTGTTCACCAAAATCTTAGGAAATCCACTGAAAAACATGTCTACAAATTAACATATTTCTTAAAAGTAAAAAATGTGTGTAAATATTATGTCACTCAACTAATATGGTATTTTATTATGATGATTAGTATTATGTACAATATAATACTTTTGTAATGTGTACTTTTATAGAATTCATTACGTTTTATAATACTAGAACGGTCATAATTATTGATGTTATACGTATAATTTAAGATTTGTAACATGTTTGTAAGGTGATTTTGTAGTTGATATAACAGTACTATTATAATATTGTAATATGGAAAAATGAATGTATATATGATGATGATGATGATAATAGATTTAGTTGAACATAAAATAGATTTTAATCATTACCCGAAAGTGTATACGTGTATTCTAAATATAAATAAAACAAAAGTGAACCACAAAATGACATTTATAAAGAATAATAAATGTACTATTTAAAACATAGGTATATGTGGTATAAGATTGATGATGGAAAGTTAGAACTTAAAGATAAATGACAGATAAGAATATGTGGAACATAAGGAAGGAGATGTATAAGAATGAGAACGGGGTTACATGAATCTAATGATCTTTTCCACCAAAAAAACATATTTATTTATAATAATCATTAATCAAAATTAAAAGTCAAACAAATGTTTAAAAAAAAACCTGATATATATAAATATTTTATAAAAAATTGCGAAAATAAATAGGTAAATAAAACAAAATATTATTAAACAATATTAAGCTATGTTCACACAAACACATACAGCTGCACGATATCATCCCGGCTACCTACAGCCAGATAATTGCTACTTACAAATATTTATTTTTATAATATTTACTAGATATCGGACAAGTCAAAGATTTTAGAAATCATAATAGGTAATGTATATTTAAATGATCATAGTGGGTATGTGTTGACTTAATTAAATTAGTAAATATAGTATTTATCTTTTATTTAGGCCGGTGTGATTTTCCTTATAATGATAAAAATGGCCTAGTTAATAAATCAATAATAGAATTCTATAGAATTTAAACATATTATATATATATATATATATATATATATATAAATTATAATTATATATAATGATATAACAGCGATCATGTGATCATTATTTGAATATAGGTTAAAGTAAACAATATTATATTATATTTCCAAAAATTATAGAATTTGTTCTTTATTCATGCCCATTATCAGCCTATAATTATAGATGTGCACACAGAAAATGTCAGATTTTAATATTTCATGACATTTTACTGCTATCATCCTTTATTTGATAGTATGAATACAGCTATAAAGACTAAAATAAGCTATAATAATTAAATAAATAAAAAATGCAAGTATAATACATATACAAAATACTGATATACTGTTTACAGAGTGCCATTTGATGCATGTGAATAGATACATAGGTCTATTCAAAGTAGGTCATGCAGAAATATATTCATTGAATGAGCTATTTTTTTGTATTTTATTTACACAATGAAATATGATCATATTTATAATATATGGTATATTGTATATATATATATATATATATAATATATATATACCATATATTATAAATATGATCATATTTCATATATATTATATATATATATATAAATTGACATAAAATATAGTGGAAAATAGGGCTTATTTTATTATGATATTTTTATAGAAATTGTATGTTTACAATAATTTCTTATTATATTTATGAAAATATCTATTTATTTGTTGTCCTCATTAACATGAAAGTTAGAATACATTTATTATTGAGTAAACAGTGTTTCAGTTTTATTTTTTCATAAAAATTTAATAAAATAATATAAAATCACTTTTATCATTTATATGATGTTTTCATGGATACTTTTTTTGACAAATATTAAAAAACATATTATAAGGTAGTAAAATAAAAATAATTTATCTTGAAAAATATACCTTTTTTAATATTAATCTAACGTTTTTATTAATGTATAAAATAAAATTTTAATTAAAATGTGAAATTAAATAATTAATGCTAGTAATAAAATATCAGAATAGAAAAAATACATAATCACAAATATATTTTTTATAAATATCAATAAAGCAAGTAAATGAAATGTGTATATAGGTCAATGAATATATTTGTATATTTGTAATATTAAATATAATTATAAATATAATTTATATATAACATATATTTAATTTTTAATATTTTATGGACTAAGTAATAATTATAATTTGTATACTAATATCAGAATAAAGCAAGAACAAAAATTAAATCACATATATTTTATAATTTTTTATATAAATGTAAATCAATAATTTATGTTAAAATACATTTATATTATTCTCAGAAAATATAATAGATATCACTAAATATTTTTCTATAAATTTCCACAAAATTAACTTAAATAGGGTACATTATTGATAGAATATTAAAGATGCCTTCACACCAACAAAGTAGACAGATTATTTGGCAGATATTTCTCACTGATATCCGCAAGAATGATTTTAGCTGGATTTAATTTATTTAGAATAG
This sequence comes from Osedax fenrisi, assembly GCA_964019155.1. NCBI lineage: Eukaryota > Metazoa > Annelida > Polychaeta > Sabellida > Siboglinidae > Osedax > Osedax fenrisi. The sequence goes on along the minus strand of OZ025240.1, from coordinate 61,153,709 downwards.
ATTATGGATATTTTAATTTAAAATTTTGTATTTGTATATATCTTATATTATAATATTTCAAATATAAATATATATATATATATTAATTCAATAATAATTAAATGAATTCGATAGAATATATTTTCTTAGCAGTCTCTATATACGTATTGAATCGAATAATTAACAAAATTGAAAATAATTTCATATATTTGTGAATTCTCACACATCATAAGTTGAAAGTTTACGGATATCTGTCAAACTACCGGATATTTTAGAAAAGTTATAAATAAATCCGGCAGATATTTCTCATATTCATACCAAAATACATTAACATCCAGCTAAAATGAGCTTCTCGCGGGTATCAGTTATGAAATATATGCCAGATAATCCAGCTACTTTGTGGGTGTGAAGCCTAGTAAATATGTAAATTTATGTGTTTATTCAAAGTTATTTTTATTTCTTAGACTTTAATTTAATTTTAAAATAGTTATTAATATATAGATGATTAATTGAATAGAAAATTACATGCATATATCAATATAATATATTGTATTATACTGATTTTATAAAATATATACATAAATAATGCAATACTTACAGGGTCTAAATGCTGGAACCTCTGCCTGGAAGTCATCACCAATCCGCATTTCTGTAATATATATATATAATATTATAATATATTTTTATAAAAAATACGATCATAATTAAAAAAAAAAATTATTAAAATAGATAAACTTTCTAGAGAATAAAATTATAATAGCTTAATATTATATATTAGTAGGGCTGATGCCCTGTTGTATTATGTATCATAATTTATGATACAATATATAAATATATATATATATATATGAATATATATGAATATATATGATGAATGAATGTTTATTTAAACCCAAAAATAAAGTTAAACATTCTATTGTAAAAAAAAAAATAAAAATAACATATACAAAAAGAATATAAATTAGTTGAAAATAATAAAATTAATTTAAACGAATTAATAACAATACATTAGATGTAAAATACAAATAATTTACATTAGTTCTTAAGGATACAGGTAATTCCATATGTTTTCATTATATATCAGATGTGAAATATAGAATTTACTTATTAATCAATATAACACAGCTTTAAGGGCATGTAATACATCATAAAGTTATTTTATATTTAAAATGATGTATAAATTAGGCTTTTATGTGTCATACATATTTTAATAAAATCATTTTAAAACGCCACTAAAACTATAAATTACAATATGTGTCATACATATTTTAATAAAATTAGATTTAATTATTAACATATATTAAAGGACCGGGGAAACTGGAATAAATATATTATTTATAATAATAATATTATATAAAAATAAGAAAATTTTATTTATTCCTTTTCAAATGATATATGATAAAGGTATAAATAAGTGCCATAAATAAGCATTTATAAACATATGTGAGTATAAATAATGATAAATATTTTAAATTCTTATATTTAGGTTTACATTTTTAAATATAATTTCAATATTATATTTACGATTATAAAATGATAATCTTGTCAGAAATACATATATATGTCACATGGTAAAACGTAGAGCTAATAAAGTAAAAGCATTTTCTTATTGTATATTTTCTGTAATGTTTATCTAAATTTTGATCTATACTAAAACTATTGTTAAATTTTTTTATTAACTCTATTATATCTGCTCTTTTTAAAAAATTGATCTCATATTTTTGAAGCTTCAAAACTATTGTACTACTTTATCAAACTATATGAAACTTTCAGGATGTATCTATATTATAATACTCTTCAGATATAATAAACAATCTAAAATATAATAGCTAATTACATATAATATATTATAAAATTTATGGACAATTTTGGAATATATATTATTTGACAAATTTTTGATATTTAGGTCCCATTAGTCCTATACTTATCATAAATATATATATATATATATATATATACTATAGGTACCTGGTCAAAAGCTTCGCGATTTGAACGCCCGCAAAATTGTTTATTCGAATTAGTGAATTTACAATAGCGTATGTTTGTTTGTACAAACATTAATATTTGTAGTTTTAGTTATTTTTACTGGTTTAGTTTGGTTTGGTTGGGTTTAGTTTTTATATTGCTAGGTTTTTTTAGTTGCATTACATCCCGAGTTAGCCTATAAAACACACATATATATATATATATATATATATATGTTAATCATTAACTTAATGATAATCCGTTGCATGTATAGCCTATAAATAGACATAAAATAATTATAATGGCCAATCATACGATATTGTAAAATCACTAATTCGAATAAACAAGTTTGCGGATGTTCAAATCGCGCATCAGTCGCGAATCTTTTGACCATACTCCTATATATATATATATACTCAGGAAAAGATATTTTCTGTGGTGTATTTAATTATATTTCAATTTTTTAATCTTTGAATAAAAAATATCAGAGATATTGATTTATTTGTCAAATAAAATGCATTCATATTTTATCAAAACATACACATTATTAATAAATTATGTTTGAATTGAAAGATGTTTTTTTAAAGATATTATGTAAATATTCAAAATAATATAATGTGTTAAATTATATTATGAATTTAATATAATCATATATTGAAATCATTGATTTAAATACGAGTTTTTGTATTGATTTATATTTGATATCAAATTTGTACGTTTGGACTATAATTCAATATGATAAAATCACTCAAGCGGAAAATAACAGTTTCACCCAATATAAGTTAGTAAATGTCTTGTCCTTGCTAATAGTAATAAGAAAATTAATAACAATAATAACACTTAATTAATAAAATATAATATTAATCTTAAATATAGATTCTAAATTAAGTATACTGTGATTTTTAAAGTATAATCAGTGTGAACTTAGTTGATTAAGTTTATAATAAATAAATAATTACATAAGATGCAATGATACAAATATATAAATAATTTTTAAAAATACAAATTTATTTTTCATATAAAAATGTTAAATTTAAAATAATAAAAAAAAAATATGTTGTTGATATATTTTAAAAATGGGTAAAAAAATAAAACCCAATTATTACATGGTAAAAAAAATAAACAAGAAATTACTTTTTGGATTTTTTTATAAAATAATTTCATATATTCCTTTTTTAATATCATGATTAATTATAGTATTAATAGTTAATATATAACATTAATATAATAATTATAAGCTTTAAATTTAATAACAAATTATTTATTAAAACATTTAACATATTAATGACACTTTACATTAATTACCTAGCTAATTTTTGAAAAACCATAAATATTAATATTTACTAATTAGTAAAAAGTTTTTTTTGCAAAACACTACAAAAAAACAAAAAAAAACTGTATAACTCTGAATTATTCAGTGAATACATTACATTTGTATTATACAACTTGTATAATAAAAATGTACTGTATTCACTGAATAATTCAGGGTTATACATTTTTTTTTGGTTTTTTGTGGTGTTTTTCAAAAAAAAATGTTGTATTATACAAGATATACCGGTATATATACCAGGTGTGGTATATATTTATAATTGTACAATATATAAATTTATTATGGAATATTAAATTATTTTCAATATTAAAAAAAAAAATTCGAAAGTAAAATTTCAAATATAATTAATATATGAATTATATTATTTCAATTATTTTTTAAATATATAAATTATATTATATCAATTATTTTTTAAATATATAAATTATATTATTTCAATTATTTTTTAAATATATAAATTATATTATTTCAATTATTTTTTAAATTAGGTTACATTTTATATATAAATATTTTATAAAATATAGGCATTATATGATGAATTAAATATATAATATAATCACATATATAAATTATATATTATATATATAATTCCTATAATAATTAGAATAATAAATTATGAATTATTAATACTTAATAAATAATTTATTGTTTGCATTAAATACAAAAATTGTAAACATCAATTTTATAGACCTGTGTCAGAATCTGATGCTGAATCAGAATCTCCCGATGAGATAGAATTTGAATCAAATTTTGAATTTGTGTCATCAGAATCGATATCTTTGAGATCATCTTTAGTAATAACTCTATTCGGCGTTGCTTTTATATTGTCTTTAGATATAGACGGTGCATCATTCGCAACCGACTTACGTGCTGGTTCAAGTTTAATATCTTTTAAGTGTAGTAATTCATTCATCATAACTAATTGATGCTTTATTTATATAATATATTTACGCTTATATTTCAATAAATAATAATATAAATGCATCAAATTTCTATACAAAAAAACAATTTAAATTTAAAATTGAATCATAATTTACTCGGATTTTAATTGTGAAAACAAAGAATAATTATAAATAATATTTATTAATATCTTTGTTAATATTTGTAAACAAAATACATATTTTCTCAGATTTCTTATTATATTCTTGTTTATTTCCAATATATATTAAACTTATTCTATTCTAATGTTAAATAAGACAAACTAATAAACTATATAAGTATTATTTGTTCGTATCAAAACGTTAAGCTATTTGATATATTATATCGCTCAAATTAAATATTATATTCAAATAAAATAAATGAAGAAATATATTTTTTTAAATTATTTTAAAATAAACCAATAAATGATGTATACTCTGATATTTATTTAAATGTTTTGAATCAGTTACATAAACTCTAAATATCTATAATAAAATAAAATTGAATAATATTATATTATATGCTACTATTACTGACAACTAAATTAACAAAGTTTATATAATTTAAAAAATAATTATTTATTTTATAAAATTGAAAAAATTAAACTACATTTTCAATATAATATATGAAATAACTAACTAAATATTTGTAAATTAAAAAAATTATAAATGAAACAGAAATAATGTATATTGTATAGCTATATAATATACAGATGAATACATATTATTTTAGAAAATGGCATCAATCGATCAATGGGTGGGAGACCAGCTTCATTCGATACTCGGAATTTCTGATAAATATATAGCTCAATATCTTATAGGTAGTAATTACTATTATTAATAATACTTATAATTATTATTGTGTACTATATAATATAATACATTATTTATTTGTGTATATATATAATACTTAGTATAATACTAGCACTTATATATATAATATATATACACATACCAAATATATTTATAAGGAAATATATAACACCTTAATCGCCAACTATATTGGGTTAATTTTAGGAAATATTTTTTGTTTATAATGTAAATTCGTATCAACTATACACTTTTATATATTAAAATAATATGTTTTTAATTATTTTTTTATGATGAAAAATATGTATTCATTGTTAATAATTAAAAAGCAATATGATATGTATGTTTTAAATGCCATAATTATCTATGTGGCGAGTAAAAGCTAATAAAAGTGCATTTAATTTAATAGAGCCATGAAAACATTGTTGTATGGAAACCACGACGAACCTAAATATATTTCAGTGATTTGATACTACTGCTACGTAAGTGGCAGGTAGTTATTATTAATTCTGTTGCATATATAGGAGGTGTTATATCTTTGCTTCGGCATAATTTGTATATTCTATACATACTTTTTTATCGATAACTTTCAAATTTTGCCAATCTCGATTGATTTGAATTAATTTATCTCTATTCTATACTATTTATCCTAATCAGGCTATTTATATTAATCTTTAAATAATTAAGTATGGTAATAGTTATTTTAAAATACACTCAATATTAAAGTACCAGAAATCATTCATAACATTAAAATAATTAGGATAAATCATAATTCTATTAAATATTTACTTTATATTTATATAAATATGTATATATTATTATTAATTATGTATATTCATATGCTATATCGATATTAATTAACTCTACTTCCACACGTGAATGTGCTAGGCTTGGCAACAAAAGCTTCGAGCGCCGAATCGTTAATTCAGCGTATCATAGAAACGGGAACAATAGACGTAGACGATGATGTCAAGAACTTCGCCAGACAACTGTACACTAAGGTGATTGATAGCGCCCTCTAGATTCATTAACGATATCGTTTTTAATACCCAAGTCTTTATCGATATCCAATCGTTAATATCTAGATATAATGTTCGATATCGAATCTATAACTATATTCTTTAATAATTATAACTATTTTTAATATCAATAACCACTCGTTAATATCGCGATTACAGTAAAAGTTTTCATATAGTCGGTTTTAAAATATTAAATATAAATTCAAGTTTGTAAGTATTTATATTATTTATAACATTTTTATACATATATATATATATATATATATATATATAGGTAATCGGTGATCTCATAGTATTGATTTCATGAGAAAAGATCTCGTGTGGTTTGGTGGTTTCATGCGTAGTGTAAATTCTACTATTTATAAATAATTATTTATATTAATATGTATTATCATTGCACATGAGATCACTAATACGCATGAAATCACTTTGCACGAGATCATTGGTACTCTATATATACATATACATTATAAGTCAGCCATCACGGATGATTACCACTAGTACCTAATCACGACCCCTCGTCCAGCTTCCGAGGAAGAAGAGATCAGACAAACAGTCCCTAGTGGACATCAAGAGCGCCATTGTCAGAGAGACCAAGGCGGCCAGCTATAAACTGCTGTCCGAGGATGATGAAGAGGAGGCTGCAGCGGCCGTACTGCGCCAGACGAAGCAACGATCTTCAGATAAAGTTTGTCACTGTCGTCGGTGAGGAAAGAGGCGGCGATATTATTATAGATTAAATAGCGGTATTTAATGTATAATATTTAGTTATATTTAATTTTTTATATTTAATTATTTATTGTTATTTTGTTATTTTATAATATTATTTGTCTATATTTAATTATATATTAGTTAGTGTTATTTAATTATATATTTAAGTTATATTTTACTTATCATATAACTATAATTGTATTTTATACATATTCCATGTGTATTGATTATTTATTTATAGTATATAAGTAAAATAAATATTATTCATTACGTCATTAGCAATATATAATTATATATAAGCTAGCAATAGTTAACCAGTACCCAACACCCGTGTGTAGAAATCGAGCAAGAAACATAACAGAAGAAACCTCCGAGCTAAAGAGGACGAGAACTCCAGCGAAGACGAAACACAGATCAGAAGGTCAGACGAACGTGCGCAGCAATCCATTCGCGTAGTATTAACTTATAAATGGGGGTAATCGTTGGATAGGTGTTGTTGAATTCATTAACGAATAGATACTATTTCTATGATATAGGTAGTTATTTTTACGTAGTTGTAATTGAATTCATTGACGAACATCTTATATTTCTACGATATCGGTAGTCGTGATGATACAATAGTTTGGTAGTAATGACTCATGAATATAGTTTAGTAGGTTGATAGGTATCATGATTCATATTCGTAGAATCAAAGTTAATCTCTAGTCACCTGGTTAATTTTTATGTATCCATGACAGACGCGTGAACCCTAACGAACGGAATCGAGATGCCGACGACCTTGAAATCTCCGACGACGAGGATGGTGACCTTGATAAGATAGAAAAGGATAGGGTGGATGATCTAGAAGATAGGGATAAGTTCGCGAAGAGGTTGCTCGAAAAGGATAAAAAGAAAACTCGAAACATCGCTTCCAAATCAGATAAAAAGGTTACGAGTTATAGATCCACAATTTCAACTTTATAATTTAATATATTTTGTGAATTAAATACTGTGTTTACACATATAATATATTTCATAAATGATATTCATTTAAATTTAAATAAATATTTAAAAATTATAATTAATTTATAATAAAACTTATTTATTTATAACTTTTAAAATAATTCAATTATTACATATTTATATATATATTCTACAAATTGTATGTAATATTTAAATTGGATTCTACAAATATTTATATATAAACTCTAGTAAATGAAATGTATCATTTAAAGCTGATTTTTAAATAATGTCATAATTTAAAGTTTAAATATTATAAGATAAAATTTAAAGCTCAAGTAAAGTATAACTAACGAAAGTAACTTTGCTTTTAAAATTGTGAAATATTATTTTATGTGGTTTATAAATTCTTAAAATTACAATGCTTACTTATAAAATTAATATTTTTAAATTTATTTATCATATAAATTACATTCCCTAATCTCTTTTGAAAATTCTAGACAGGCATGATATTACTGTCTATTTTATTTAATCTTACGTTTTAATCTAAAATAATATATTATAATTTAAACAAATATTCACAACATATCGATAACATAATAATAGTATATGTTATTTAAATATCATTTATAAAATCCTAGTCATTATTTTCTATTAATTTTATATATTGCTATATTTATATATAGCTATATTTTATATATATATATATATATATATATATATATATATATATATATATATATGCATATGTGTAATTATCTTCAATACAAAAACATTAATCTTCCGCCCATAATCTATAACACTAAAGTGTAAAGAAGTATTAGTGATTCACTACCCCCGTAACCATGACGTCCACTACCCAGGCCTATGAGGAAGCTCTGAAACGTCTGCAGATGGAGTCGGACGATCGCGCTAAGATTCTTCCGGAACTGCGCAAGAAATCGCGTCGAGACTACCTGAAGAAGCGTCAGATAGACAAGATGGAAGATCTGGAACAGGAGATACAAGAGGAAGAGTACTACTTCGCAGACCAAAAGTAAGCCACACCACCCGAAACCTATTTATAATACCTATAGATAATGCTGTTAATGATGGTGTATTTGTTCCAACTTAATCATACCACATATAGTGTAATTCTATAATCATGTATGTGATCTTGAAATTATATAATTTGTATATGTATAGTACTATAATGATACCATCAATCATAACAACACTAAACACAATAATAGTCTATACTAATAGATGCTAGTAATTAATAATACTACTTATTGTTGTAATACTGATGACCTACTTGTTTTATACATATTTTAATTTAATTTGATATTTTATAATAATATATATATTATTTCATCGCCGATACGACTAATTTATTCGATAACATTTAAATCACATATTTCATTATCGTAATCGTAGGTATTATAATTTTAGTTGTTCACAGTATCGTAAAATCACATAATAGATATACAATAGATCCAACAAATATATTCTAGTACATTCGCGTCACCTAAGTTATCATCGCTACATCGCCTAACCTAACACCGCACCGCACCGGCCACATATTCACCTAGACTAACGGAAGCCGAGAAGAAGAAGATCGACTACAAGAAGAAGATGCTGAACTTGGCGAGGGAACACTCGGCTGCTGGCAAGGAGTCCAAGAGAGACAGATACTACATCCCCGCTGATGATGTGGTCAGTATTGACCACTAGCTGGTCTGGCTCGCTCGCGATGTATGTACTAGTGATTGTGATGGATTTGTGTACTCGTAGTATGCATGTATATGTATATGCATTTGTGTATATATGTATATTTAATAGACGACAGACAATATGCTATATTATTGTGAAGCCCTTTATAAGGTAAAAGCGTATTGATATTATAAACTAGAATACGAAACAGAAAACAAACAAGATTCTTCTAATCAATATTATTATTATTTTTTTGTTAAATATCAAATCTATTCAAGTTTCGACACGATCTTTGGATTAATGATTTTTAAATTACATCCTATTTATACAACACATATTCTATAATTTCAAATTAAATAAAATTTCAATTCAACTCTTTCGAATACAATTTCACATGAAACACTTTAATAATTCGGCAACATTATTCGGTACATTAATCTAATGATTAATTATACACGTTTACAACACTACCGCCGTTAATCACCTCCTCCGATACGCCTCCAACACACAGAAACCAGAAGAACATTACGTAGAGGAAGAGGTCGGCAAAGGAACAAACTTTGAACAGAAACACTGGGAAGAGGACCACCTTAATAAGGCAATCATGAAGTTCGGAGCGAAGGATGCAAAAAAGGGAGACGTAAGTAATAATCTTTGAGTCTATAATCTTTGATGATATATATATAATGTTATGATGTTATATCATATATATATATAAATATTTATAAATTATAAATATATAAATTAATGCATTTTTTAAGAATTTTTTCAAACTATTAACAATCCATTACTAGTTCGATATTCACATAGATATTTATGAACAAGAGCTCATATACCTCCTGAACATAGTATCTCTGTCAGATATCGTAGAATAAGACAATGTGACAATGAGACAATACAATAATGCGTATCAGTACAGGAATTAAGAGAGGGGATTCAATGCTATATGATTGTACAGTTGATGATAGCACGATACCTACTAATGAACTAATCTAAAGATTATCTCACGATAGGAACACGAGAGTGTTAACCAATAGAGTATTATGACCTATATAGTATTTGATTACCTCACAACATTGATCTGTTTCATTTCAACTTCTTGATTTATATATGTATATATGTATTTGATTATAGTAATCAATATATTATATCTATAAAATTACATACTGTAGTCTATAAGTATATTTAAAATTATAACTATATATATTATCTTGTTTTAAAAAAAATTTTTTTTACACAATTCTGAATAGTATATAATATATATATATACATTATTTACTACGTACATCGTACGGAACTTAAAATAGGCAACTGAATACGATTACGTAATGGACGAAGAGATTGAGTTCATCCAATCACTGGCTATGCCCGGTTCGGAGGGACAAGACAAACGGGTTACACATCATCGCCATAGTAATGCAGGCGCGTTCTCTACGGACAAGCGATAACACGCGCGCCCATTTCCCGCAGGAACCAGAACTCACGCCGCACGAGAAGAAGAAACAGTCGATAGACGAATGTCGCAAGAGTCTGCCGATATACCCGTTCAGGGGGTCTCTGATCGACGCCATACACGAACACCAGGTGACGCCCGCGTTCCATTCTTACTAAGCTGATGCCACGCATGCTAATTTTCCACTATTTAAAAAATATAATCGTGTTTTTATAGATCGAATACGTTAGATCAGTGGTTCCCAACCTTTTTTTGACAACTTAATTTAAAAATATACCATATCCCACTAAACGATTTAATTTTTGTATTATTAAACTTAATCGTAAACTAATAATATAAACAATAATATATTGGATATAAATATTATTATAAATTGGCTGATGACCCAAACAAACAACCCAATGACCCATAGGTTGGGAACCACTGCGTTAGATGCTTGCTAATATTCGCCCTCTGTGGCCTCAGTTTTACGAATATATGTGCGCACGAGTAAATATCAACGCTAGCCTTTAGTTATGATACGCACACATATTAGTTGGGGTGTATATTAAGTTTATACTATAAATAATAACCTTAGCTAACATAGCTACATTAGATAAACTATTGTTTTATACAAATTGTATATAAACTATTTACTATAACTCAATAGCCCGATCAGACAAACTTATTTATGTGAGAGGATTAATAACGCTACAGACGAATACAAAACTATATTAAACCACACGGGTCTCTAGTAGTGATAGTGTGATCGCTCATGCGCGACTCGCCCTTCTAAATATAGAAATGTCTACTACAATTACTGTGATTCCCGCACACATTCCGAAAATGCGATATTCTACTTGTTTATAGAAATATAGCATAGGCGTATGTATATACGTGCATACACACATGCGCATATGTATACGTGTATGTACGTAATATCATACCCACCTCCTAACGTGATTATAATATGTATGTATATAACATTATAATTGTTGACAAATATTCACCCATGAACATTAGTATTTAACATAAGATGTTGACACTTACCCTGGTGATTGTGTTGAGTTTACTTTATGTTTCAAGCTCGTGAGGTGTGGCAACCATGCACTTACGCTTAATCAGCTTAACGATTCAATCACCAGGTGCTCATTATCGAAGGCGAAACCGGTTCGGGTAAAACTACGCAAATCCCGAATTACCTTTATGAAGCGGTTTGTAGTCTTTGTAATTCTATTCTAACTATTCTATGATTATATATATATATATATATATATATTTGAAATAATTTACTCTTTACTATACGTGTATAGTATTTTAGTTTAAATCTGTAAATTTAAATATTATAAATAACTAGTTAATAAAAAATTAATCAAAGTAAAATTAAATAAATAGGAAATATAATATAATAAAGGTTGATAAATAATTTACCAAATCTATATTACATTTATAATATTCGGAAAATTGAATAGGGTATTGTAATATATTTTATTGAATTAGGCAATAATATTTCGTATACTCAATATTATATTAACATTAATATATATATATATATATATATATATAATACATGTACTATTCGTATACATATCTGATGTTGATGTGAATGCATGTAACACGCAGGGTTTCTGCAAAGGTAAGAAGATGATAGGCTGTACCCAGCCAAGAAGAGTGGCAGCCATGTCCGTAGCAGCTAGAGTAGCAGAGGAAATGTCTGTGAAACTAGGCAACGAGGTTAGCAGTGATTCCCGACTGTGACCTCGGTGACGTATTACATAATATCGCTTGCACTTTGACCCAATTACACCCAGTCATTACGACAGGCCTCTCGAATAATAGTACTGGCTATTGATAGGATTCTATAGATTCACATAGGAAACAGACATTGTATCTAGTAATGGCTATTAATAAGATGCTATAGATTCATATAGGAAGCAGACATTATATCTAGTAACTAAGGGTGTGATTTTGTAGCATGAAAGTTGGACAGATGTTGGATAGTCAGCTGATACTTTTGTAGGTACAATGATAGTAGACTACATCTGTCCATGTTTCAGTGCTACAAAAATTATTCCCTTGTTACTAGATAAAATGTCAATTTCCTATATGAATCTATAACATGCTATAATTAATATCCGTTACTATTGTTAGAGAGGCCTGTCGTAATTACTACACACACACACATACACACCCATACATATACCCACACACACATATACACACATACACACACACACACCAACACACATACCCACACACACATATACACACATACACACACACACACACACACCCACACACACACATCCACACACACCCACACACACACATCCACACACACCCACACACACACACACATACACACACACACACACACACATACCAACACACATACACACACACCCACATACCCACCCACACACACACACCGACGTGGTCTGGCACTGACCTCTAATATACGATATAGATTACTCTAGAATGTGTAACAATCACCACCGTTACCATGGATACGAGCACTGTTATTGTTATAGGTAGGCTACAGTATCAGATTCGAGGACTGCACGAGCGAGCGTACCCTCATTAAATACATGACGGACGGAATGTTGCTGAGGGAGTTCCTTAATGAACCTGATCTATCAGCTTATAGGTTAGCGGTGAAGGAGAGAGAGGGAGTGGGAGAGAGTGGGAGAGTGTCTTACTCGTATTAAATTTACATTAATAAGTTATTAATAATAACCAATATTTGTATTAATGATTTAATAAATTGTTTATAAATTTACTATGAATTTTTATTAAATTGATATAGATAGGTATTATTTTACTAGAATGATATAATCATTAGGTTGATAGATGTTATTATTAACTATTGCATAATAATATAATATACAATCCATGCTAATTGGTAAGTTATTCGCAACAGAGGTTAACTAACTTTTAATATTCAACCTATAATTGTTTACATCAGCGCAGTCATAATATAATAGCTAATAGTAATAATGGCTACAATGTGAATAATGAGTCATTACCTAAAATCATATAGAATATGCCTCAGATACATACAAACATACTGATTCATACACGTTACATCACGTATACCTCTTTACACCCTATATTTAACCCCAAATCCTCATTAGACTCTTTGCTTTACCCCACCTCCACTTTACACCTTATCCTTAACCCCAATCCACTTTACAACCATATCTTTAAACCCACACTTCCCTCTAAACCCCCTTATAACCCCGAACCCCTCTCTCTCTAATAGTGTGATGATTATCGATGAAGCACACGAACGTACCCTGCACACAGACATCCTGTTCGGCCTCATCAAGGACATCGCTCGGTTCCGCTCCGACCTCAAGATCCTCATCTCCAGCGCAACCCTCGACGCTCAGAAGTTCTCAGAGGTTAGCCCTAGTGAGGGGGCGGCAGGGCTTAACCTGCTTTCACACTAAAAACAGCTCAATATCGGCCCTATTTTTTGGTTATTGTTGAGTAGTTATTATTTATTCATTCATTTTATAACATTTACTAGTTATCGAGCAAATTAAAGATGTAATAGATAATGTATATATAAACGCGCGCGTAAGACTTGAGTTGACCTACCCCATATCGGTATAGCTGTTCACAACAAACTGCCCGATTTGTATGTTTGATGATATCTAGCTATTTTTGTTTGGTGTGAAGCTAGCAGCTTTACAGTTGACTCTGTACAGATATAGTATAGTTTCTGTAATATGTTTACTGTTTTGTAATCTATGATAAATTTATAGAATAATTTTAAGTATTTATTTCATATATATAGATTATATTTATTTCTTACATACAGAAATATTACTATTCCTGCACTAATTAATGAATGATACATATTTAGTTTTTTGACGACGCACCTGTCTTCAGAATTCCTGGCAGAAGATTTCCCGTAGACATTTACTACACTAAGGTTTCACCTCTTCGTCATGCAATAACATGATTATGATATAAACATAATGTACAAAAGTGACTTGTTTATGCAATATCCTACATGTAATCGTATCTAAACATTAATAATGTATGTTTGCTGAAACAATTTCATTGTAATTAGGAATATTGCAGATTTATTAATTAATTAATAGAATATTTTCATTCATTTATGTGTATACTTTAATAATTAATTGTATATTAAACTATATTATGATAAATTGTATATCAATAATAATATAGTAAATTCTATATAATTAACAATTCATCACGATAAATTGCATACATAACTACCCCTATACACCACTACCCCCTATACACCACTACCCCCCACACTCCACTACCCCCCCATATACAACTACCCCCCACCTATCACTACACCCCATACACCACTACCCCCCACACACAACTACCCCCCACACATCAATACCCCCCATACACTACTACCCCCCATACACCCTTACCCCCGCCCCATACACCCCTACCCCCGCCCCATAGGCCCCAGAAGCTGATTACCTAGATGCTGCAGTAGTGTCAGCCCTACAGATACATGTCAGTCAGGAAGAAGGAGATATACTAGTGTTCCTCACTGGGCAAGAGGAGATTGAGACGGCTCAGGAAATGCTACAGGTGTGTGTGTGTGTATGTGTGTGGGTTTGGGTGTGTGTATGTGTGTGTGTGTGTATTATGTATCATCAGCATCAGTATCATCATCATCTAAATTAGCATCAGCATCAACATCATCACCATCATCAACACAATAACTACAGTATTGTTTCATAAGTTCTATGTTTTAATATTCATCCACATTCAATTATATTCATATTATTTTTATATTCTACATTAGATATTTTTTTTCATTAATTTAAAAAAAAAGTAGTCCATAATTATATTTAATGTTATTCATTTATTGCGTGTATTATCTAATATGACATGTATTCATCATGAGTAACCATGTATTCGCAGGAGAGAACCAGGGCTTTAGGTTCTCGTATTAAGGAGCTGATCATTCTGCCTATCTACGCTAATCTACCGACTGACCTTCAAGCTAAGATATTCGAACCAGCTCCCCCCGGTGGTAGAAAGGTTATCACACGATGTCCTCAATATGTCCTCCCTCCTTAGTCTAGCTTTATAGCTTACAATTATTGATTACAAATCCTAGTTATTATATTAACGATGACCCATTATTTATTAGATTTATTATATCAGGCTATATTGGCTAGTATAATCGTATACACATTAAACTTTGTTATTGTTATAGATATTATATATCACTTTATGGATTACGTATAACGTGTGAAAGTTTCAGATCTGTTACTGTTTATTTTTTTGTTGACAAATATTACAATTTTATATTTAGATTATATACGTACTTACATAAAATAATCTGCCTCACTCCATTACATTCTCTCCTCCATATTTGTTTATAATAACTAGTTCCATGCACCCTCGATGGTTACATTTCTTCCTCAACCACCTATTCCATCCATACCTTTTCTATAGGTTTAATCTCATTTATAAATAAATTCGTATTTTTAATAAAATATTTCTTTAGAAATATAATTTAAAACATGAACGCATTTTTATTTGACAGATAAATAAATAAATTCGATATCTTTGTCTCAAAGATTTAAATTATGGAAATGGGAGTAAATATCCTTCTTTCAACCCTACCTTTCTATCCCTTCCACACGTTATTCCATTCCTCACTCCCCTACACTCCCCCACCCCCCATTCTCAGGTAATCCTAGCCACCAACATAGCAGAGACCTCCCTAACAATAGATGGTATAGTGTACATCATAGACCCCGGCTTCTGTAAACAAGATTCCTACAACGCACGTACCGGTATGCAGTCCCTGGTGGTGACCCCGATATCGAGGGCGTCGTCCAATCAGAGAGCTGGAAGAGCTGGTCGTGTTTCAGCAGGTTTATAGCTATCCTAGAGAGAAAAGGAGGGAGATATATCAATAGGTATCTTTAGTTATTATATTTATTTTTCAATTATGCTTGAACATTTTTGTAGAATTGTTTAATTCTAAAATAGTTTTTTTCTTCATTAATATAAATTTTAAAATTATTTCATTAGACATTAATTAGATTGTAATATCAACAGGTAAAGCCTTCAGACTCTACACAGCCTGGGCCTACAAGAATGAACTAGACGAGAACACTATTCCAGAAATACAGAGAACTAATCTCGGTAACGTGGTCCTACTTCTGAAGTCATTGGGAATTAATGACCTATTGAACTTTGATTTCATGGATGCACCCCCGCATGAAACCCTCGTCTTGGCCCTTGAGCAGGTTATTGATATATATATTATTAACTAGTAAACTTTTACTATATATATTGAAGTATATATTTACTATAATTATATGTAAATATAATTATAATTACTGTTGATGTTTAGAATATAAGTCAATTAAGTATGTTTAATTTTTGTAGAAACTACTTTATTAAATTTCTTGTCAATATTTTTTTTAATGAATTACATTTTATGAATTTATTATCTTGATATTAAAAGTATTTAAAAGAAAATTGAAAAGAAAATTAATAAGTACAATTTG
This sequence comes from Osedax fenrisi, assembly GCA_964019155.1. NCBI lineage: Eukaryota > Metazoa > Annelida > Polychaeta > Sabellida > Siboglinidae > Osedax > Osedax fenrisi. The sequence continues at coordinate 61,136,385 of OZ025240.1, read as the reverse complement.
AGTATATAATTAGTGTATTATTAATAAGTGAGAAGAATAATTATTAGAATATAAGTTAAATTTATGAAATAAAATAGATAATCTTGCTCACTTTTGAATTAGAGTAAATCTACGCCTCAACCTATAACCTCTAGAGAAGTTAACTAATACGCAATCACATGTACGCAGTTGTATGCATTGGGAGCTCTGAATCATTTAGGGGAGCTGACCAAGATGGGGAGGAGAATGGCAGAGTTTCCTGTGGATCCCATGCTCTCTAAGATGATCCTGGCATCGGAAAAGTTTGTTCACCGATACTGATTCGAATATAGCGTTATTTATGATGATATCCTTCAGGATGATCTCTTTAAATATAAATCTATAGATTATCATAATTAATTATGTTTTATTATTATAATAATATTAAATTTAGATATATGTGGTAACTATTTACTTATAGTAGCATTAATATATTAAGTATACTTATTATATCACGTATTCTTTATACAAATAGTTATGTTATGTGAATACATTTCCATATCCTTATATATATATATATATACAGTTATCTGTTAGATATGTCTATACTACTATATATCTCTCCTATTCCACGTCATATAACCTATGTATAATGAATATATACTCTGATTGCTACCCCTAATCACCCCCACCCCCGCACAGATACGGTTGTTCAGAAGAGATCCTCACCATCACCGCCATGTTATCAGTTGGGGCCTCTATCTTCTACAGACCCAAGGACAAGATAGTGCACGCTGACACCGCCCGTAAGAACTTTCACACATTCGGCGGGGATCACCTCACACTGCTGAACATCTACAATCAGGTATACACTCTACAGTAGCATATGTTTAATGTACTGCTATATATATATATATAAATATATATAAATATATATATATATAATATTAATTTATTAAATATTTTTTATATAATAAAACGAATTAAAATAAAATATTCATATCTTTAACACTCTTCTAAATGTCTCCAAACTAATAGTTGCTATTTCCGCTGTCATCAAGTGTGTGTATGTAGGTTTACCATAAGTTATGATGCATTATTTGTTAGTAATATATTTCTATTCACTACACACGACATACTCCTCACCTCTCCATCACCGCCACCGCCACCCTCCTCAACCCCTAACCTACCCTACCCCGTTACCCCAGTGGAGGGACACTGACTTCTCGACGCAGTGGTGCTTCGAGAACTTCATCCAGCACCGATCACTGAAGCGAGCGAGGGACATCAGGGAACAACTCGAAGGTCTCATGGAACGCGTCGAGATCGAAATCATCTCGTCAGGGGGCGATACCGTACCCATACGCAAGGTTACCTACCCTGTGTATTGTGCATTGTGTATAGTTGTGTGTATATATAGGCATATTGCATTTCCACATATGTGTGTGTGTGTGTGTGTGTGTAGGTTACTAACAATTCTATTATATGTAGTTATAATCATAATATCAGATTCAGTTGATGACCTATATAAAAACCCAGGTATGGTATAGAAGTTATATTGTACTTATCGAGATACCAACCTGCTATATTATGTGTGAGTGCGTAGATTATATATCCCTTATGGTAGTCATGGTATACTTGTGTGTGTATGTGTTTGTAGTCACTCCCTCTCTATATTGTAGTCATGGTATACTAAATGAATGTGTATGTATGCTATTACTCCCTCCATAGTATAGCAATTATATACATATGTGTGTGTATGTATTTAAACATATATTTTATGTGTATCTATAATAACCTAACATATAATATCAGATAGAGGAATAACTTATTAGTTTTGTTATTAGTTATATATTTATTACCCGATAATATATCTCCTATAACACTACTGTTTAACATTGTCTACTACTACTAGTAATACTACTGTACAGTTGTATGTTGTAGACCTCTATATGAACTCTATATGAGGTATATTCTTTGTGTGTATCTCTATAACGAATAATAGCGGTGTCAATATTATTTAAAAATGCAAATTATATCTTTGGTAGAATATTAGCCGGCTAAAGGTATGCGAATATCTTCTCTGAGATAAAGAAGATCGATTGTAGGGAGACCAGAGAATATATATTAATTATAGATTATATTCTAGTAAGATTCTCTAAGTATAAATTCATATAAATTCATGAGTTATGCTAATAACTAACTCTCCTGACATAATATTAAATGATATCAATATATTCATGATATCAATGTTTCGTTAGCTGTTTGTATTAATTACAATGAATTCCATATCCATGTATTTACTATTAATTATATATATACACACATTATTTATCATTAATACTCTATTGAATACATAGTAACCTCCCCCCCCCTCGTTCAGGCGATCACAGCTGGTTTCTTCTACCACACCGCGCGTCTCTCCACTAAAGCCGGTAGTTATAAGACTGTGAAACATCAACAGAGCGTACAGACCCACCCCAACTCTAGTTTAGGGGAGGATAGGCCTCGCTGGATCATCTACCACGAACTAGTGTATACTACTAAAGAATTCATGAGACAGGTTAGCATTGGCACACGTTACAGCTGATTTCACACCAACAAAAACGGCCAGATATCGGCTCGTTTTTATAGCTAGATATCGTTGAACATCATGATTTGGCAGTTTCAGAACATCTATACCGATATCTGGCAGGTCGACGCATGCCTTATGCGTGTGTTTATATATATAAATGACCTATTATAAAATATTAAATCTCTGACTTGCCCGATATCTAATAAATGATTTAAATGAATAATTTGAAACATCCGATATCTGGCTGATTTTTGGTGTGAAAGTATCTTAAACATGTATGAATACATATATATTTTTGCATTAACACATACATATATATATAAATGTAAACAAATCAAAAATTGAACATCCTGAAACATTTCTACTGATATTATTAGAGATTCGACATTATTTATATTATTATCGAATGTATTGATCTAATATTAGTTTATATTTATTTCATTAGTGAAATACAATTATTTAACTACCACTAGATAATTAGAATAGAATATATTCTATTTCAATAATAATTTAAATATGTTGTTTATATTTGTCTACTATTTCATTTTACATAATACAAATACATATATTAACATTTCAGCACGATAAATATAATTTATTAGATTGGATCATATATAACTAGATAAACATATAACAATTTATTTATTATCTTTATTTATTTATTTCAACTTAATATTAAATTATATTATATAAGATTGGTTTATGATTGTTTAAATTGCACAGGTTATAGAGATAGAGAACACGTGGTTATTAGAAGTGGCTCCTCATTACTATAAAGCCAAAGATCTTGAGGATGCAACGAAAAGAAAAATGCCAAAGACAGTAGGGAAAACCATGAAGGAGATGGCTCCAAAACTGGGAAAGGCGTACTAATTTCGTTAATGTTTTAACTTCTGTAAATAGAAATTCTGTTATTGTTTTCTGTTATATAAAAAATAAAATTATATTATATTTTATAATAAAATTTATTGTAACCTGAATACTACACACACTGCGTATAAAAATAATAAAATGTTGTATACAAATGATACGAAAAGGGATCGATATAAAAATATAAAATGAATAAAAATTGAATTTAAAAAACTCAGTAATTTGAGATCGTTGATTTATATGTACACAATTGGGTTTGATGATATTAACAAATTAATTCAGAGGTCGCGAACTTGTGATGGCCATTCATAATCATATTCAGAACTGTTGAACATAGAGTACATTAATAATCACTATAATAACTTGGTAAAAAGAATGTAAATCATTTAATGTGTCAATCATGCTTTGAGAGTGTGTAGTTTTAAATAATAAGGTGCTTATAATTTTTAATAAAGATATAAATATTTTACATAGATTATAACATTAGTAAATATCAAATATTTCTATGAATTATTATCTATATATTATCATTATAATCTATTCCAAACAACAGAATTATTATCCGTCGCTATACCAGTATTGCATAACAAAGAACAGTTGTAACTAGTGTAGTTATGGAGAGATAAACATGCAAACAGAAACACGTGTACATTACCTTTGATCACATGATGTTACTGTGTGAATACATTAATAGTTACAATATACTGAAGTGATTATTGTTCATTATTTATAGAGAAATATCATTAACATTACTAGTTAGTAAATGCTAATATAATATTGGAAGATAGTATAATTTATAATGTTGGACAAATATCACACATAATATTTATTAAAATCATATATTAATTTATCATTCATCCATAATAAACATTCTGTAGTTAACTTATCACATTACTAGTGGTGATAAGGGGTACATAGTATAGTGGGTGGTAGGGGGGGGTGAATAGTATAGACTAGGGGTGAGACAAACTCTGATTCGGCAGTGGAGCTTCCGTTATGGGTCAGCACTGGAACCAGTTCCTTGCGAAGCTTAGGTCTTCTGTGCGAAGGGGAGTTGTGCATATCATCGATGTGCAGTCTTGTTGCTACGGAGTGCGGCAGGAGGATGAGTAAGATGTGACTCATCGATGTGAGGAGAGCCGAGCCGAATGAGTCATAGGATTCAATACGGTGATTGTATACACTTTACAGTCTTATTTTATTTCGTAATATTCACGTTTATTTCATGTACGCGTTATCGTTAGCAGCTATTTCAACTTTACACGACTATATATTCACTTAAATAAGATATCGACCAATGAAAAGAGAGATGATAATTTACATAGACATTCGCAGCGTATTTCGTATTAATAAAGTAGCATAAATATCGCAATGATACATACAAGTTTAGTTTGTATATACGAAACATGAATATAGGTACGAACTGAAGTAGACAGCTATCAATAAGCATAACATAAACAAGGCTTTGTATAACACCAACAACAGAAGTATATGGATATAGTGGTCGAGAGTGGGTAATAATTACCCTCCGAATGATTAAATAACTACTGGCGTGGCTAACTTTGTTTGAGAATACTTTTCTGAGGTGAACAAGACGGAGGGGTGAGTACCGCTGTATTGTGGGTGTAATACGACGTGGGGCGGCGAGTGGTGCTGTAGTCGTTGTGATCGTACAGGGAAGAGTTGTTGTACGATCTAGAGTCTGTGTAATGAGGGAGGGTGGGGGAGGGAGGGCTTAAATGCTGCATCCATGTAGTGATCTTATATAATCGTGTATACATCAATGATCGGCTCTCGTTAAAACCATGGATGCATTAACATGAGAGCGGCTTCGATGAGACATTAGAACCATATATGGTTATAAGTGAAAAACTTCATCTAATTTCCTGGATGTGATTCTACCAAAATAAAATAACAATAATAATATTAGCAGGGCATCGAGGTAAGTATCAGCAGGGCATCGAGGTAAGTATCAGCAGGGCATCGAGGTAAGTATCAGCAAGGCATCGAGGTAAGTATCAGCAGGGCATCGAGGCAGCAAGGCAGCAAGGCATTAGCGTGCTACAGGTAATAATAGTAGACATTATGTAAATAAGAATTGATTCTATCTGATGGCATCGAAGGGATATAAATAGAACATGTCCTATTGTTGTTGCGCGAAACCAGTATTTCACATTGCAATCATTTTACAGATCACGTGATCACCCTAAAACTACTATACATATTTCTATATGCATATGCTAAGACCATTATGAATCATTCGTCACGCATGCATAAAAATATGCTAAGACGATAATGAATCACTCCTCCACACTTACATACGCATATGCTAATACAGTGGTGAATCACCGGTCACACAAAGCAATGGCTAACGACGTCGGTGTTGGTAGTGGTCAGACTGACTGGTGTTAGACTGAGGGCAACGCGTCGTCCAGCCTATGTCATCGGCGTCGTCGCTGGAATGCGAACTGGCAAGGTCGTGTCGCGACCTTTCCATGACAGCCGCCATCGAGTAGGCGTCGCAGTCGTCGTCGGAGGCCGAGTGATGACCTTGTCGGGTCGTGTACACTGCGCGGTGGTGGGGATTAGATGTGTGTGGGTGTGTAGGGAGGGCTAGTGTTCAGGTCTAGTTAAAGGGATGTCGATGTGTTGAAATATTGCAATTTTTTAGTTTTCTGATTTTATTTGTTCACGAATTCAGATTCAGTTATATATTATTGATATTGTGTGTTATTTTAAATGAAAATATGTTTCATCTTGTAACATATAAATGTTCGACATTGTTGTTCATTGCTATATCCCCTAAATGGGGCTCACTTACAACCACGGTTATCAAGCCTTACTTGAGGAGGGAGTTTAAGCTCTACTTGAGGAGTCAAGCTCTACTTCTCTCTAGTTAAGGAATTCCTAACTGTGATCGCTAACAATAATTGTATGAACAATTTTAGAAAATTATATAAATAATATTTATTTTCAGATAAATCCTGAAATTTCGAAAGTATATCAATTTAAAGATATTAACAAATGTAATTAATTTATAAGACATGTCAAATATTAAGATTTATAAGATAAGCATAAATATTATAATATATAATATATATATGAAAAATGTATAATAAACAAATGTTAAAATTTATATTATATATACAAATATTATTATTTATGATATATATATATATACAAAATTAATATTTATAATATATACACAAATGTTAAGATTTATAATATATACATAAATGTATAATGCTTATTAGCTGCATATCATATGTATAGCTAATGTAAACTACCAACTCCCCCTCCTCCTCCTATATACACTATACACTCATCAGGGGGTGTTGATACTATACCACGGTTCAATTAATTCGTACATTTACAATATTTTAATATATATATTTTTTGTTTGTTATTTTCATGATTATTTAGAATTATTTATTTATTAAAATTATATCTATATAATTCATGATATCATCAGTACAACTCATTATTACGCCGTACCTTGTAGCTGTATAGATTCCCTGGTGGATGTGTTCAGATGAACCGGGTGGGCGGTGATCTCGCTATAGTGGGAGGAGCTTAGTCGCCCGTTCTGGCAGCGTAATGATCTGTTATGCGCTCGTTCAGACTGTAGATTAGGACGTAGATTAGTATATCATCCGAACAAATAATTTCAATAAAAATATTAATTTATTAGTTAATTTAAATGTATTACTTGTGATTATTGCATTACTAAACAAGTGTATAGTTAAAAATAGTTAAATAATATAATACTATTAATAGTAATAGTAGTAGTAATAGTAATTAGTAATATATTACTATTACAATACTATTAGTATATTGCTCGGGAAACAATTCCGATCAGTATATTAGTAGATAGTAGTGTTGTCAAATTTTCTAAAAAGTAAGTCTCAGTATCGTATCAGTATCATTCAACAGCTGTATCAGTATCGTATCAGTATCGTTCGAAACTGTATCAGTATCGTATCAGTATCATTCGACAGCTGTATCAGTATCGTATCAGTATCATTCGACAGCTGTATCAGTATCGTATCAGTATCGTTTGACAGCTGTATCAGTATCAGTATCAGTATCGTTTGACAGCTGTATCAGTATCAGTATCAGTATCAGTATCGTTTGACAGAAATATCAGTATCAGTATCGTTTGATAATTGTATCCGCATTGTTTGACAGCAGCATGAGTATCGTATAGTGATGTAAACTGGTTCGGGTTTTGGAGATATTTGTGAGAATCAAATAGTTGAAAAAAATATCAGGTTTTAATATCTATAATTTTAGTACTGGATTTTAGTGATTTATGATCGTTCATAAAAAATAAATTTATAAAATGCTATTTTTTTAAATAATAATTTCAAAATTAATTATTAGCAATAATGATCCTCAAATGGTATATTTATTATATATGATCAATTATTATTAAAACTTCTGTGCAATGAAAATGTTTTAAAATGATGCAATGTGGATTAAAAGTGTCGCGGATACATACGAATGGCGGGGTAGTTTGATTGAAATTGGCGCCTATTCACACAAAGGGACGCTAATCTGAGTAATAGTGTCGCGGATACATACACAGAACCGCTATGTTGGTTGAAAATGGCGCGAATAAATATAATCCCAAAGGTAAACATTGGAATGTATTTTAGATATCCAATAATAAAAATCCGAAATAATACGAATCTAATATTTAAAGTCCGAAATAGTCCGAGTTAAATATTAAATTCCGGTCCGAGTCCGGTCCGAGTCCGATATATCATAAATTATACTGTATCAGTCCGGTATCAATGACCTAAAGTCCGAAACCGGGTCCGAAGTCCGGGTCCGAATGACAACGCTAGTAGATAGTATATTAGTATCACTTAGTATATTAATATAATAGTACCTAAATGTGTATTATATATTAGTGTCGAGTAGTATACGTATACAACTCGGAGTGTGTCGATATATTAAAGTGACGAATACCGAGTGATCGAGCGACTGACCTCCTGCTGGTGATAGCTGACGGTAGAGGTCGTAGAGATGGCAATGTCATCGAACTGTATGCCCATCTGAGGACTGCGCGACGACTGAGGAAAACCGCCGTCCATCGAAGAGTTGTTGTTGTAGGACAGCACCGATCTCTGCGCGTTATTGCATAATACTATTACGTAACATATGTTACACTATTAGGACAGCACCGACCTCTGGCGTGTTATTGCATAATACTATTACATAATATATGCTACACTATTAGGACAGCACCGACCTCTGGCGTGTTATTGCATAATACTATTACATAATATATGCTACACTATTAGGACAGCACCGATCTCTGGCGTGTTATTGCATAATACTATTACGTAACATATGTTACACTGTTAGGACAGCACCGACCTCTGCTCGGTGGTTATGTAATACTATTGCATAATACACGCTACACTATTGTGTAATAACGGTTGCCGTTATGTTGTTATACTATAACCGCTATATGAAAGATCTGATGTAGTTATTGTATACCGCTCGTAAGTTTGATGTATATTACATTAGTTATAAAGGGCAAATGTCTCGATAAGCATCATGCTTTTATTATTAAACTGGAAATTTGTAAATCTGATAATAATTATATAAATAATTATTTATTTTATACAACACAGTAATATTACACTGCCACCTATGTACTAGTTGTATTAACACTAACATTCAGTATACTGTTCCTCGTAGGACTGAGATCAGTGTTAATGAACACATTCCTACCCTGCAGCTTGTACAGTACTCTCTTCAGCTCGTTCCTAATCTGTATATTCAGAAGTATGGGGTTATATAATACAGAGAGAGTTGTCAAATATAAATATATATTTAATTTTTATATTTAATTATTATATTTATTATTAAAATTATTATGATATATTTATATATATAATATTAGAATTAGTATAATATATTTAGAATTATTTAATCAATTTCAATAAATATATATATATAATAAATTAATAATATTTTAATAATTAATATATATATATATATCATATCTGATATTTGACCTACATAAAGCGTGTATACTAACAGATTTATCGCAAACAACGTAGCAGATGAACAGGACGATAGAGTGAGAAGCAGATATCAGTGAGAACACATACTGGTAGGCTGTGGAGTCTTTAGCTACTGCTAGCACAGCGAACACCCATAGCAGACAGATCAGCGGTAGTAGTAGGAACGAGATCTTTAGGCCCCGACTGTACGGGGGGGGGGTGTTAGGTAATAGTGGGCGGGGCAAGGGAATGAGTTTAGGGTATGCTTATATTAATGTAGGCCTCCGATGTACTAGGAGATAGGTATGGGGTGTTATGTAATAATGGGCGGGGCGAGGAGGCAGACTTAGATCACACTTACGTTAGCGTGGCGAGGTTCGAAGATAAATCTTTTTTCGCTTTAAACGTGAAAATGGATCTCAACGCCAGCGAGAACACAATAGAACTGCACTGTAAGTGGTTATGTAACGTATTACTTTAGCGCACTACTTCATTAATTATAGTTTATACTTAACTATTATATTAGTTATTATAATAATATATTACATGAAATATGTAAGTTTAATCAATTAAATTAACAAATAACTAGAACATGACATTATATTGCATAATAAAAAATATCATTCTATTTTTAAAAAAGTATAAAAATATAGATTCTTTATAAAATAAAAAACTGACCTCATTCATAAAATATAAAATATAATCGACTTAATTCAGAAGTATTACGAAGTTTATGTTATATTTACATTTATATTTTAACTAACATTTATACATATACATTTCTACATGTATTGTTTATTAGAATATTTTCGTATATCTATAAAATAAAAATAATGAAGACAAATATAACTGTCCTATATATGAAATATAATATAATTGAAATTATAATATCTTATTTAACAACATTATTTGAATAATGATGTTTAAAGATGAAGCTTGTATAAATCATGTATATATATAAATTCCTGATATAATACAGTGATATATTTACCCATTACTAGGATAATACTTACAACGATAATAAGAAGAATGGGACCGATGAAACTCCAGAATATGATACCGCTCGACGACAGCCAGCAACTGCGGTATTGACAAAGATTATAGAACCACAGCGGGGGGGGGGGCTAACCAGTAGTACTAACAATCTAATGTTGCCGTAAGCTTCGGTATCCAGACCTACGGTCAAACTGACCAATATCGCGGGAATCACTGAAATCATGTGTATCATCATTAGTTATTGTATTATCTCAAACAATACATATATATATATATATAATGATGATAATAAACATACTTTATTTGAATATGTTTTGTATAATAAATCGATTTAAATTCACTTATTAACTCTTGAAAATAGCTCAAAAATAAGATTTTACTTTTATTTTATTTTTTATAAAATAAGTAAATATATATATAATATGTAGATATATATAGTATGTATATTAACTAAATGCACAGCTGATATGCTAACTATATGTAAACAATAAGGACTATGCCATATATTGCAATATGCTAGTTATAATTCTATAATATACATATATAGAGTTGATTATAATCATATAATTATAGATGGAAATTCTTGCATATGAAAAACGTTTATTATATGACAATTAAAAATAAAGTTGATGGAAATTATTAAATCATTTATGTAATAGGAGGTAGACTTTGGACATATTCTACTATAGGACCAATATTAGCACAAACGACCTATATAAGAGCAAGAATAAACACACATATAAACCGTATCCGAGGACATAGTAGAATCGCATGCTACCGGAGTTAATGTCCTTAGGTTCGGTTAGCATGCGATACAGATGTAGGGTGTCTATGAATAGCCAAAAGAACACACTCAGCCCGAAGTAGTGAAGGAATATTGATACCATCTTACACGATAACTGTTGTGGGGTATTGTTATTTTTGAGTATAGGTGGCGGTAGTAGTAGTAGTAGTAGTCGTATGGGTGTAGTAGCGGTAGTATCTATGAATATTATTAGTAGTATAGTATTAATAATTATTAATAATTAATTATAAACATAGTATAATATAAAAATATAAATATAAATAATATAAAGTAAAAATAAACATTACTAGTAGGATATTGGATATCATGATGGTTATTTTTTGATATTAGTAGCCAGATCTCGGGAGGAATATCAAAAATTATACAATAACTTGTAGTGATAATATAATATATTTGTATATTAAAATTATTAATTATTCTATGTCTGAAATTTTATAAGTTATTTGATGTAGTGGTGCTGGTGAAGTAGAAGTAGTAGTAGTAGTAGTAGTAATAATCACAGTGATGGTGATAGTAGTAGTAGTGGTAGTGGAGTTAGTAATGGCAGCAGTGGTGATAGTGATAACATTGGTAATAGGTATACACAGGTTATCACACATCGATGGTAGTAGTGGTGACGATAGTACTAGTAATGGAATTAGTAATGCTAGTAGCAATGATTATAGTAAGGTGTCGGCGATACTAACTTCTGATTGGACGCTGTCGACACCGGACACAAACGTTGCCATGGCCGCCAGAATACAACAGATAACGTTGATGTGAATACTGGTGGTGTTAGACACGCGAGATCGATGCATCGTGCACAGGGAACAGAGGGCAAAGGTCAGAAAGATCAACGACAGCGAGAGTCCCGCATAGGTGGCGCCTCTTATGTAAACGCTGCCGATAGCCAGGTACTAGTGGAAGGGGAGGCGATGAATCGTGATCAGTATTTAGTTGGGAATATAATTATATATTATTATGTTATTATAAGGTTATTAAATTAATTTTTTATTTAATTTGATGATTATTAAATTTTTTACAAAAAATACTTCACAAAATAACTTCACCTATAATTATTTCTAGAACTCTAACTATAACTTAAACTATAAGTGGTTATAAATATAACTATTTCTATGCATATTTCTATAACTATAATTATAGTAAAGGTTAATGAAACTAATTCAAATAATCAATGTAGTTAAAATGTATATTTATTGCAACAAATATATTTATTACCTATCCAATATATAAGTTTTCAGGTAAAACATCTTAAATTTATTATTAACTTTAATATCAATTACCATTTACTATTACTATAAATTACTATAAACTATAGTAACAGCAGTATACCACTAAATACTAATAATTACTACTATTAAATACTAATTAATATTAATTACTACCAATTACGACAAATTAGAATCAATTACTACTACAAACTACTACTAATTGCATGTATGCATCACTACTGATGATTGCATGTATGCATCACTACCGATGATCGCATGTATGCATCACTACTGATGATCGCATGTATGCATCACTACCGATGATCGCATGTATGCATCACAGTTACTACTAGTCACTACCGATGCAGCATACCTCGATATTGGAGACATCCATGAGTACCGCAAAGCTAGTCATGTGATCACATTCGCAGGTAACCACGCCTACTCCGTTAGCTTCGCGTCGCGACAACAGAGTACAGCCGTCGCTAGACCAGCAGCCCTCGGAATGCTCCGTTCTGATTGGGCGATCGGCCGTTAAAGTAGGTCACGCGAGTAGGTCAATATATGCGTGATAGAACGTGTGTGCGGACGTATGATTTATAAATGACTATAAACTAATGTTATCTATAAACATAGTATACAGCGGGGTTATATGATTGGCCGATACAATGATAGGTTTCGATGAAGTTAGGGAAAGTAATCTCTCATAACGTACATATGGGAGGTTACAATTACTACTGTGAATATGAGATTCCGGTAGTTACGCAGCGATCAGTGTAAATCGGTTCTTTAACATAGACATATAGCATGCACACATACACAGATATTTATACAAAATGTATGAGCATCAAGATATGTCTACATCAACGTCTACGTACGCGTCTACAAACTTGTGTTTCCAGTGGATGCATACACATGCGCACACATAAGTACGTACATGCTGAACACACGATATCGAGGAGAGCCTATAACAACGTCTACATTAATGTCTACGTCTACATCTACATTAATGTCTACATCGACGTCTACAAACTTGTGTTTCCAGTAGACGCAGCGAGGCGACGCTCTATTGTCGAGCGTGAACAGACGAAACACTAGACGTAGGGGGCGCCTCTTCAATAGAGCGGCGACCTTTGACCTGTCCACACCGGTCACCTCCAGCGTGAACACTTCGCTGTTTATAGTCAGCGGGATGGCGGCCGTAATTCTGGACACAGGCGTGAACATGATGATGTTATGCAATCGTGTTATGTAATACTCTTATTAACATAACTTAGGGCTATATTTGTACAGATGACAACTATAGAAATATGCTGTATTATGTTGAAGCACTTTAGGAGGGCAAAGCATATCAATATTATAAACTAGAATACGAATAAAACAACATTATTCTAATAAATATTATTATTAATATAATATTATAACTACTGGCTAATGATGTGGTGAACTTTTTATGACAATAAAGTTTTATTATTTTTACATTAATTACAGCATTTATATTTAACTAATAGAAAACCATAGTAGTTTATATATTACTCTTCATTTAGTGAGTATGATATATAGATAGTTTTAAAGATATATGTGATATGCCAATAATACCATTATACATGCGTTCTATGTGTTTAATATAAATAAAGTTAGTGATTAATTGTATCACATATCAGTAATCTAACCTAACGCTTTCATCTACTATCATTGGTAATCTATTACCTATTGTTTTCATAATGATATAAGATACGGCGATTTCTTTATCTATCAAATATTAGTATAAAAATAATCAGTTATAACAGTATTATGAATGTAAATTTATTATAATATTTATATGAATTATATTGATATTTTATTCAAATAAATATATATATATATATATCTATATATAGTGGAAAGTATAAAGTTTAAATACATGTTAATGATAACATATACATTATATTGTAAATATTAACAAGTATTTCATCTTATGAATTAAATTATATAAAATATAAAATGTACATTGATCGTATTGTGATGTTCACAAACCATAGAATAAAGAGTTAGGAATATAGGCCTTGGTGCGGATTTCATTGAAATATTCATTTCTAACTTTGTTGTTGAACTTAGGTATAACGATCTCGGTGACGTTTCCATCCTTCCTTATGTAATCAAACCCAAACACTATTCATTCGGAAATGTATTACATTATAATGAAGTTATGTAATATGGTATTTTAATATGAATTGTTATATTATAACTACCATTCAATGATCATTTTATAAAAATTAAAGTTTATAATAATATTAATAGTTAATAATAATAATAATAATAATAATAATAATATTAATAAATAATTATATAAACATTAAAGTTTCATAAAGTATTTATGAAGGTTTAATCTTTATAAAGGTATAGTTTAAAAAGTGAAAATAAAATATAAATGTATGCATATGATTAAATATATTATGATAATTATATAAAACAATTCTATTAAAGAAATAATCAAAGATTGAGCTTCACAATTAATGAGTGTGAACTTCAAATAACCAATATTCGTATGAATCACATCGAATGGCCTAGTGAACAGTAAAGGAGCGTTCTCGGCAACCGTTCGTCCGTATCGCTCCAACGATCGTAGAAGTTTAGAAACTGTTCGTCTCGTTATTGTGGTCGAAGATATGTTCACTTTCGATGTTCCCACGGTATTTAACGATTGTCCAATCGTATTCACCAAATTCTATTAACAATTATTTATTTTGAATTTATTAATAAATAATTCATTATAAGATATATAAAAAATATTATTATACAATATATTTATATATTATAATATACTATATTAAATATACTATCATTAATTTAAAATATTACTTATAAATTTATAAAAATCGTACTAATATTATATCATATAATGGTATATAATATATTATTTACTTATTATATAGTATAATATTATATTCTATATATTACAAATAAATAAAATTACTTATCCATTATAGAAAATAATATTACCTAAGAAAACCAAATTTAAAAAATAATTTAATAATATGTGTTTTCCCATAATAATGATATTTAGTAGAAAACATTGAATTTCTTGATTAATTGTAATATTGAATAACTAAATTGGTATATTGAATAATGGACACATTGATAGTTTAATAACAATATTTGTTGTTAATAAAAATCTATAGATAATAACATAGTTTTTCACGAAACTATAATTATAATTATGAAATCACAAATGATCACGATAATAACATAGATAATTAGCAATTTCATTAAAATTAACGTAACTAAAATACTAATTTGCCTAATACATACATTATTATATTTAATTACAAACTTCTAAAAAAATAATAATAACTCCAAATAAGAATTTCATACTCTCTTACTCGTTCTAAGTAGGCACTCCTGCGAGCAAACATCACCGACCTGAATGAAGTTAGCGTGCCGCGAGTGAGTGAGATTAAGCCCCGCCCCCTGGCTCTCCCTAGTGAGTATAGCGGCGCACAGCTCCTGTACCACGAAGATGTCCAGCATGTACATGTCATCTGTGCTAGCGGTGGTCTGGTTCATCTGTGAGGCTAGCGAACGTGCCACAAACATGTTTATCTGGTGGACAGGAGTGGTAGATGATGATGGTGATATATCAATACATTTATATATATAAATATATATATATATATATATATGGTTAAAATATGGCTTAGTTTAATTGGAACGTATAGATATAATATAATAAGAAAAATATAGATTTTTTTTAAGTAAGTAATGTCATAATGATAATAAAATTAAATTTATATATAAATATATTATGATCCTGATATAAATTGATTATCAACAAAAACAAACTATCCTCATAGTGAATATGTTAGATTTATAATAATATTATGTAATATTGTCATATCTAATTTATGTGTATAATAATTTACACTTTATCATTTATATATTTTGATATATAGATATATATATAGAAAAATATATCCGCCGTAACAACCTTGAGGGCCGACTTATCGATGAGTTCAAGTTGCCGAGCGAGATCTTTAAACGCGTCGCCTATACACCGCGTGTAGTCGACGGGCCTCCAGAGGGCGTCGCTAGTACACAGTCTCGTAGCCACGCCCACCGAGCCAGTGGGACACGCCCTCCTTCGCTCGACGCCGAACGCCGTACGAGGCCACCGCAGCTCTGCCGGGCAACGATCGTAGACCACTACGCACTTAACAACACTGCTGTCTCCGTTGCCATCGGTTACGGTTAATTCTGCTGACCGGCTGGAACAGGTATCACACCTCCTACCCACCACGCCGTATCGACACCTACATCGGCCCGCTTCGGAACAAGCCCCGCTCTCGGCTCCAACTGGATCGCAATCGCAAGCCCTACAGCCGCCCCTCATCGCCCCGCTCCGACCGGTAGTAGGGGTGTAAGGGTAGTGGTCGACTCGGCAGCTACAGTGACCGGTGGAGGCATCGCAGGTTGCATCGAAGCCCCGGCCGACGTCGCAGTCGCAAGGACCGCACACCGTACCGCCTCCGTTGCCGTAGAAACCGGCCGGACACGCCCCCTTCGCAGAGGCCACGCGGTGGAGACAGTGCGGGCCGGTACGATCGCGGGCGCACTCGCAACGATAGCCGTCGTGCGATGATTCGTCGCGCACACACGAAGATCCTGTTCGGGTGGACGTGTTAGGCGTGGATATAGTGTGGTAACGTGTGATATGTTGTAGAGATACATATGAGGTGAGGTCACACTTGAGAATTTGTATAGATATAACTATATATTAGATATTTACAAATACGGATTTTTCGGGTGAATGAAAATATAAAATAATATACAAAAATATATTAGAATTTCTATTATATTTGTATACCATTATAGTATTATAATATAATGTAAATAAATACAACAGTAATATAATATAATATAAATATGAATTATAAGATTTCACACCTTCGGAACAAGGATTGTAGAAGTCGCATACAGACGAGCAGTTAGCTCCAAGATAGCCGGCATCGCAAGCGCATGTGTAAGTAGGCCAAGAGGCAATGCAGCGAGAGTTACGGGGGCAAGGTGACATCCGACAAGCGTAACTATCACCCTGACATCCTTTGTGCGTGTCTAGCTTCTTTGCCTGAGGTATCACAGCGATAATAGGGTTACACGGGGAGATATAGGATTTAAATTTCATTCTATTCGTAATTTAATTAGTTTTCGGAAATTTATAAATAGAAATTTACAATATATTTTATTGTATAATGTAATTAAGTAAAATGTATAATTATAAATATATCATTAATTGTATATATATATATATATATTATAAATCAACATTATAAAATATTTATAATATAAAGTATCATGTAATGCAAGCATAATTTAACTAAGTATAATGTAATACAGGTATAATGAAACAGACATACACTCCAATATAAGTACGCGGTGCAAACATTATCTGAACTCAGCTTCATAGTGTGAAGTCTGACGTCTCGTATGCAGCCGACGATGCCGCGCGTAATCGACGCGCTATCGTTGACCTCGACGACCTCCGCTCCGACCAGTAAGGACGCGACCTCCAGATTCGTACCGCCACCGTACAGCATCATACGGGACCTGGCGCCGTAGTCCAACTGAAGCGCCACTTTAGGCTCGTCCAGGAATAGGCGTACGCGAGCCTCGTGCCAGCGGCCGTCGTTCACCGTAGTGTAGTCGTCCAATCGGAAGGCGCGTCCGGCTCGCTCGTAGCGCAGTCTTCCGGCGGAGTCGACGTTCAACAGAATCGGAGGGGAGTTGAGGAACTTGACCTTCAGAAGTTGGACGTCGACGGAACGGGTTCGAAACTTCAGCGAGAACATGAGACGAGACTTCACGTTGATGCGGGGTCGCATGTCGTGCAGGACATAACCCCGACCTTGAAGATTGTACGTGTCTCCGATTGCTGGCGGGGTAATATTTAGAGGTATATA
The DNA here is from genome assembly GCA_964019155.1 of Osedax fenrisi. Taxonomy (NCBI): domain Eukaryota; kingdom Metazoa; phylum Annelida; class Polychaeta; order Sabellida; family Siboglinidae; genus Osedax; species Osedax fenrisi. Next base: position 61,118,014 of record OZ025240.1, on the reverse strand, counting down.
AAGTGTATAATATAGTTTATATTATAGTGTATAATATGGTATACTAAATTGTATACTATAGTGTATACTAGTATATACAAGTATATACTAAATTGTATACTAGTGTATAAAAGTTTATACTAAAATGTATAATAGAGTGTATAACTAAGTTTAAAATAGTGTTTATAATAACATACATTTTATATTATTAAACTACACATATGATAAATAAACAAGAATATGAGAAAGATTATATTTATATATAAAATATTTATATATTATATTTAAACATTAAATAAAAAATAATATTTCTAGATCAATTATTAGTTAATTATAGATTATTTACTATTCTATAATTAAAAAGATAAATTATAAATAAATATTGTATTACTTTAGTTCCCATTAAACATATGAAGCTATTATCTAATACATACCTTGACTGCAGTCTTTGCCACCCCAATTCTCCTTGCATTCACAAACATAAATATTCCACGATTCACTACATTTACCTATTGTTGTGTTTAAACCAATTATTTATATTACTTGTATTACTTGTAATATTTATATTATTTTTTAATTTATTACATTACAAACAACGTTTTAATATTCAATTATATTTAATACAATTATTATACATCACAAATATATATATTACATAATAATTATCTTCATTTTAAATCAATTGCATAACAATATATAAACTCTAAGCTTACCAGTATGTTTACAAGTTGTACTAGTGCAGAGTTCTGTTTTAGGTTGACAGCCTCTTGTTGTTCCATTCATTATAAGGTGTGAATCTATTATGTAATAGTGTAGTATATCTAGGTAACGACTTATTAACGTATCAATATCATTATTATATATTATAAATTATAATTTATTATAATTTATAATATACTCTTTATTATTAATAATTCATTATATAAAATTAATATATAAATTTAATTTTATATTAAAATCATAATAAAATTATTTGAATACCAATAATATAAAATATACAATACATAATAAAATATAATTAATCGTAATAATAATAAAATAATAAATATGAATTTGTATTTTTTAAAATGACATTTATTTTCATAATTTGTTCATAATAACAAGTTAACCCCGTATAATAAATTAACAAACCTAAATCTATTAGTCGTGCATCGACGATCAAATTCTTGATGCAGCCGCTAAAACCGTTACGCTTATTATCCAGACCAAGGTACAGTGGACCGTTGAAGTCAAATAATCTATAGCAGCTGTCTGATCCCAAACAACTAGAATGATTAATTCATTTATATTAATTAGTGAATCATAGTATAGTAATGATTAATTATAAGTATATGGTTTAATAATACACGATATGATTAGTAATGAAATAATTATTAAGTTAATTAGAGTATTATATATTAAAACAGTAAATTTCTGTGTAATTCAAATTAAAATTAATCATATATATATATACATATAATGTAGATTTATAAAATGTATTTACAATTTAAGAATATCATTTATTATATAAATATATTATAATTTTAAATAGCATTATACAATAATCAGCGATGCAATAAACAACATAGTTCAATGAATGATATAAACCTTGTATATGAATTAACTTGTTTAGCACATTTACTGGTATCTAGTGTCTTTGAGTACATAGTTTCTATTCTCGTATTGCAAGCTTCGCCAATAGATAATGTCATAGTCTATTAATAATTAATACTTGTGATATTATATAATATAATATATTAAATACATTAATACTTATTATAATAAGTTATTATATAAAAAAATGTCATCGTATTTCAATATTTTAACAAAATTAATTAAATTAAAAAAAAATCTTCATTAAAATTAGCATTTTTGGTTTATTTATAAATTATATATTATTTCAAATTATTATGTAATCTCTTTAACCGTATAGCGACGCAGTATAGAAATAATAAGAAATCAAAATATTCATTACTCACCATGTTATTAAACTGGATTCGTGCGAAATGCCATCTGCCGTCGGAAACGGGTTTATCGTCGAGGGTAATCGAAGAGTTACCGGTGCCACCTAGTGAGTAACTCAGAGACAATCGGCCGGCAACTATTCGCAGCAAAATGAAGTCGTTTTCTTCGTCGAAGCGTCCGTTGTAGAATAAAACACCGTGATAGTGAATAGTACTGAACCTGGCAACAGTTGGAGGTAGAAATTTGTTATATATATATATATATATTATTTATACATATAAATTGTAGAATATATAAAATATTAATATTTATTTATAATTTTAAATTATATATTATAAATTATTAAAATTTCAAATATTATATAAAAAAATTAGTTAATAATCCAAAAATAGTAAACACTCAAATTATTCATTAATATCATATTTATGAACCATAAATAATGATGATATTATGTTATAATTGTAATTAATTAAATAAAGCTGTGAGCAGAATATGAAAACAATGCATTATTATGTCATCACATATACAAACATGATATATATGAAGCTATAAACACTCATATATATATAATCATGATGCATAGACACGCTTTTCAAAATATCATCAAATTTAACAAAAACTCATTAATAAATAAACAAAGTAATACATAATAACCTTTTCAATCATCTAGTATATGATTAATTATAATTAATAATGATAATTATCGATTAAAATTTATATTTGTTTATACTGTAATTTTTTATTTATAATACGATTCTCATAATTTATTATAAATACTTAATTATATTATATATAAAAAGAGTTTTCACGTAATAATAAGCTAATATATAGATTTAGTTCTCATAATCGAAAAATTAATACTACATATGTTATATAAATATATGTTGTAATTGAAATTTGTATTATATATATATATATATATATATATATATATATATATTAATATTATAATCAAATAATAATAGTTAATTAATTTAATATAAATAATACAATTTATATTTATATATAATTATAAAAGCGGACTGTACCCTAAATGATAACTAACTTATACAAATATACTAATAATATCATCTTATATACGTCGTAATATAGTCTATAAACAACACAAACCAGAGAGTTATGTGAAATCTAGTCCTTTGTTTCAAGGACGTGAAAGCTAGATATTCACCGTATTGGAAATGTCGTGTCCTTAGTGAACAGTCCTTCGTGTATTCCGGAAGCTTATCGCAGTCTTTACAGTCTGAGGGTTAGAAGGTGTATGAGGTATCAACTGTAGTATAGGCATATCTTACATGCATGTGTTGTGTATAGCGAGATGGTATATGGTAATAGTAGTTTAGAAATTTATAATTAAAATTCTCATAATTTTGAATTTTAATAATTAATTTACAACTATCAATAATATTATAATGATTTTATTTTCATTTAATAATATATATATAAAATATAAATTATATATATAAAATATAAATTATATATATATATATATATATATATATTTATAAATTTAAATTGAATGACAAACTTAAATTAATAGTTACAAATATCATATAACATTTTTATATTAGTTATAATTGAATACGGTAACAATTTTAATTTATTTTATGTTTTAATTAATTATTATTATGTGTGTATTTCAATAACATAAATTATCATTAGCAAATATTTATATTTTTATATTTCGATTATTTATTTATTATCAATCAATATTAATAATTATAATTCCTATACAATTCTCGAGAAAACATAATCAAATATGAATAATATTATAATATTACACAATTATATTTTATAAATAGAAATAGTTGAAATCGCCGGATTAGGCCCGCTATCGTCGTCGAACCGTTATCATCGAGGCATAGTTCGCATCTGAAGCCGCCTCTAATCAGCGGCACGCAGCGACTCCTGGTGGTGGGGCAGGCATCGCGGGGACACTGCGGTGAAGAGGCTGATACTGCGGTGGAGGTAGCGCGTGACTTGTAGGCCATAGCGCACTCCGTACCTGTCAGAAGTGGTACAAGTGTGTAGTGTGCAACTGATGTATGTATACATAGTACACAAAGATGTTGAGAAACTGATGTATGTATACAAAGTGATAGTTATACGGAGGTGAACTGAAATGTATTTTTTCATATAAAACAAATATCGTAATGCTGCGGTTCTATTTTAATTGCTAGCCTTACCTACTCTTTATATTACAAATTGTTACTACGTAGTAAAACTTTGTATGTAGCGAATAATTACCTACTTATAATTTTGTGGATCCGCTACCATATCGTCACTAATTAAGAGATTGATGTACTTATAATATTGAAATATTTATATAATAGCGGGCGACAACAAAAGAAAATATGCTATAATATTTTAAACCCTTTAGGAGTAAAAAGCATTACTATTATAAACTAGATTAATGAAACAGAAAACAAACAGAATTATACTAATAAATATTATTATTAATATTATCATTAATTGTAATAAACGATGAATTATAAAGTTGATGCGTACGACTCTGTTAATCCGTATAAAATATAAATAACTTCTAGACACTGTAAATAAAGAATGAATATATTACAACTACTAATTGAATGCTTCGTACTCCGCGCATGAAACCTACATGAACCACCAGAGTGAAACTAACCAATATAGCCAGGCCTACATCGACACCTGAACCCATTCTCTACAGAAACACAGGTACCTCCGTTACGGCAAGGCTTCGAGTAGCACAGGTTCACTTCGGCTGTGCAGATTCTGTTGAATTCCCTTCCTGCGACGTGAGAGATCAAAGTTTGAATAATTGTGTAGATTATTAATTGCATATGGCTGTGGTTTTAACGATGAGCCGGTTCATCCAATCAGATTATTATATTTAGATTACATAATAATATAATTGGATTGATCACGAGATATAACCGGCGCCTCGTTAAACTACATCTAAAGATATCATACGAGTACTATAATATATTTAAAAATACTATAAATAATATATATATACGCCAATATTAACATAATATATGATTCCTCTAATAATATCCTATAGTGATTTATTATGTATTAATAAAATATATAGGATTTAAAAAAATAATAATAAAGGTCAATACATAGATAACTAGTGTTAATAATAATTTACTAAAATAGTAGGCTTAATGTTAATTAAATAATTAACATATTATGTGGTATATATATATTATGATTGATATATTATGTGGAATGTGAGGTGATCGTTTCAAATAATACTATTCAACAATAATCCGCAGATCTAATAAATATAAACCCTAAATTAAATCATCTTAATTCTTTATTTATTCTAACGTAACCCATGTTATTATTATAAAATATAATACATTTAAATATGTAATAAAATTAAATCTATATCAAACAAAAGAAAATAATCAAGTTATTTCAAATAGAATAAATAAAATCAAATTTCTAGTATTAAAAACAACTTTTTATAATTAGAAAGTTTTAATACATAATACTGATCGACAAAATTAGAAAATATCAGTCATTCAAACACGTTCAGAAGAAATAAAAACACATAATATCGCATTCATATTTATTTTATCATAAACTATGAAATTACAAAATTCTAAGGCTCCGTTATGAGAAATAAAACGCATGAGTCACCGATATATTATATATCTAATTACACGTAAATATTGTTACTACAATTTCACAGGATATAACTCTGCTCATTAGATATAAAATAGATAACGAATGGATTTGATTTTTAAATAATTATTATTTTATTATTTTAATATTAGTAATTAGTATTAGTATATAATATCAGTAATTATTAATAACGCAAAACCTGTGAATCCCGGCGGACACTTGCATTCGTAGGTCGGCGTAGTCAACAATCCTAGAAATATCACTTCCTGTTCGTAGTTGACCGGCAACCGGGGAGAACGACCTCTAAAACTGAGCGAGGTGACGCACGATTCGTAGTTAGCGCAGGGTTCCGAGGAACAGGCGTCGTCGTCGAACGGCAACATCTAAACATCGGAGGAGGACACGTGATCGAGTGAATGAAGGGGCGTGGCTTCGCGGGGGAGATGAGGAGTTTATTAATGTATCGATGTAAGTATTGCGGTGTACTCTCTCTCTCTCTCTCGTGTACTAGACAGGTACGGTAATATTGTGTGGGGAAACCGGCGCCCATCGAAGATTATTATAGGATAATACTATTCTCTGCATAGTAACATCGCATCTTATGTTCAGTTATTTCTAATGAAAGATATAACACGAACACAAAATCACGTAATTCAATTTTGTACACAAAACATGAACAGCACCTATGCCAGTTAACACCATTATTATTTTTTTAAATCCTATATGTTTTAATAAAATATAATAAATCACTATGGGATATTATTTACATACGAGAGGAAACATATATTATGTTAACGTTGGCTTATATATATTATTTATAGTATATTTAAATCTACGTAGGTTCAAGTTTTGGATAAATGAGTGTTTATAATAGTATAAACAACTCATTAACATTATGTATATTTGTATCGAACAATACATTTTTAAAATGTAAATAATAAGTTTTAAATTATTATGACAAAGCAATAGGATATTTTGGATTTAAATGATATACATATATATGTGGCGAGTAAAAGCTAACTTATATTTCATGTAATTTATTTGAACAATTCAATCATCGCTGTATAGCATCTCTACTATTAGGTAATAAGTAACACACACTATTACATAATAAGTTGGGGTGCAATTCTTGTATTATGTAAAGTTAGATACCGTTGTATATTGGTATTGTTATTTTTGTGAAGTCCTTTCATCCCATCCAGGAACTTAGATGAAGTTTTTACTTATAACAATATATGGCTCTAATGTCCCTTCGAAGCCGCTCTCATGTTAAGGCATCCATGATTTTAATGAGAGCCGATCATTTATTTATATACAATTATATAAGATCACTTCTAAATATTATTTTAATATCTATTGAAATGGTCTGGACGAGTCTCAAACCCGCGTCCTACTGCTTGTATGTCTAACGCCTTAACCAACTGAGCCACACAGTCAGTTATATATATATATATATATATATATATATATATATACCGATGTATCAACTTACTGTACATAAGTAACATACATTTATGAACCTGAAAACTTTTTATTTACAAAAATCCCACACAATGTAACAATGATAATCTCACCTATAATGAAATAACATACATAATATTGCATATTAAGTATAAATTATGCACCACGATAATAATTATTATGACTTGTGCACCATATATCTATTTATCTATATATCTATTTATCTATGGCGCGTGTAGTAATACAGAAAGTAGTACGGTCCCTGCCCTAAGTAGGGGTGTCATTGCAAACTCATTATACGATCGTTGATTAATTAGAACAATGAACCCGTCTAAAAGATACATTCTCTACACGTGTTCCGGCTATTATACTGGCATAGGTGTGTTCATGGTTAGCGTATGTATGCTTATGTATGCATGAGTATGCGTGGGTCTAGTTTATTATTAATGTTATGAATGTAGAACGCGTTTCAACGTATAGAATTGTAGAAATGGGTTTCCATTTATTACTATTATAAATTATAATTTATATATGTGTGCGTATATAATATATATATATATATATATATATATATATATATATATAAATGAATCATATTTAGTCACAAGATACTGACTCTAGTTGATAATGAAGCAGAGATTATTGTGTTATAAGCCAGGTATTCAACACATTATAGTAAATATGTTAAAATAATAAGAATATAAAAAATCAGTTAATTAAAGGTAATGTAATAAAAATTAAATGTAAAAAAATGTAAATTGATACAAAAGAGATAAGCTTGTATAATGGCATTTGCATATAGTGACATAATAGAATATGATAATACTGAGATTTATTTTAAAAAATAGAATAGAATATTAATTACATATAGTATAATGATAATATTGAGAAATGTTAATATATATATATATATTGCATAGAGATCTCTTCGAAGTAAGTAATATGATTATAATAATTAAATGAATTAAAATAGATTGAAATAGAATATACTGTAATAAAAGTATTTCAATGAGCCACAACAGAAAATATTATATATTAATTTGAAGCCCTTTAAGAGAATAAATTATATAAATATAATTGTAAATTAACAGTAAAAAAAATTAAATTATTCTAATAAATATTATTAATATTATTATTATATATAGTTATTTATAATTTGATTAGAAATTACATTTATATGATCAATATTTATATATATACAAAGTAATAATAATTTATTGTGAAAATCAATGTCATTAGATAATAATACCATCAAAAATAGAATAAAGTTACATTATTAGAGGCTAATAAAGTCATACTTAATATAGAGACTCTCAATATAAAGTATGATATGTTAGATAATCTTAATTATTAAATAATAATTAAATACTTATAATTGTGATTTTCTATATTTAACAGATTTATATATATATATATAATTATATTTAATAAAAAAAGTTAATAAAAGAAAACCTTGAGATTAGTCAACTTCTGGAAGAGGTCTCTGAAGAGATACAAAAGAATACGGACAGATGAAGGTCGCATGAAGGTCACAGAGGCGTCGCTATTGTATTTACTTACGTCTATCGTTACGTTCAGTGTATCTTCTTGCTAATGGGCATATTCAATATACATTATATATCGCATGGAGTAAAATGATATGCTAGGTAATTTAAAAACATATTGATTACAAAATAAATAAATGTTAATAATAGTATAGTTGATATGTTTTATAACACTTAAAGTGTCCTTAGAGATGTATATAATATTCAACATATACAAGAGATATAAAAATTGAAATAAGTATGTGTTAATCCAATTAACTTAATCGTATATAATCGTGAAATAAGTATAAATTAATCGACCTATTACTATTGTAGATTTCATTGTTTGAATGTTATAGTTATTCAATAATATTTATAATTTGCCTAAAATATACGTTTTCAATAAATTATACAGGTACCGTATAATATAATAGTAATCTTATTGAATGCATAATCAATGATCTTAGTGAAACAATGCAAAAGCCATACAAATAGATGGATGTGAAAACACCACTTACACATGGGCTTAAGTTTAATTAGATGAGATCGGGGAGTGTATGGGCTTCTCGGTTATAATCGGTTACTACTATAGTAATCAACATAGTGATGTATATGATGCCAAGCTTTTTAATGCCGAGCCGAGACTTTTGGTTATTGATGGCGAGCTGGAATTTTCATTTTCGGAAAAAAACGAGCCCGAGCCGAGTTCAGACTTTAGGTAACTGAGACTGAGACTGCATCGATGCTTTAGATTTGAGCATCTTTTACATCACTAGTTACTACATAGCAATACATAGTATGATTGCCTTAGAGCTCAGGCATCAGGCTAAGGCATCAGACACACGAGCAGTAGGACGCGGGTACAATTCCCATCAGTAATAGTAAAATAGGTCTTAATACTATTTTGAAGTGATCTTATATAATTTTGTATACAAAAATGATCGGCTCTCGTTAAAACCATGGATTATTTAATACGAGAGTGGCTTCGAAGGGACATTATAGAAAGTTGGTTATAAGTAAACATTTCATCTAGGTTTCCACCACAATTTAATTTTTTTTAATAAAACATCATCATTATATATACATACGTATGCTGGAATACTCTTCCATATGAAATTAGGTGTTTAAAATCTCTGTAAATATTTAAATGTAAATTCTCCACGTACCTATTAACATTGTAACCTACCCTCCCTTTTCCTTCATTTTTATTGTACTTTATTTATTTTATTTTTGTTTCCTTCTCATGACACCCATAACCACCACCATTTTTTAGTCAATAAAACATTTTAAAATAAAAATATATATAATTATAATAAAACAACTAACGGCCTCCGCTATTCCGGTGACGTGTACGTGATGGGGAGATGATGTCAGGATCGTAGCCACCGCCTGTTATGTAACGGAGTAGAACAATAGAACAACGGGGTGGGTATGGTTGGGGGGGAGAGAGACTAGAGGTCATGGGGTCAGGGTGAGAGGGGGGGGGTTAATTAGCTTGTAACTTGATCACGTAATGGCATGAGGACGGTAGCATTTCAATCATGAATTATTAATAACTAATGGGGTAGTATTATTATAATAATAGAATTTATACCATAAAGTATAAACTATATTAATAAATATATATATATATATAATATATATTATATATATATATATACATATATATAAATTAATAAACATATTATACATATTATAAAACCAATACTATATTAATTAGCGATCATATTCGTTTCGATATCACTTATATTGCTAGGAGACCTACCTGCACGAAGAGATCGTAGGACCTCGCGGAAGAGAGGAACTCACTCCTGTTGATGTTACGCAGCCTCACTATCAGGGAAGATGAGAGCATCTGGTCGGTTGCAAGGAACAGGTGCAGGTTGAACGGAGACTGCACGCTGTTTATCCCATCTGTGTTGAGGGGTGGGAGTAGATGTGTTACAGTCATGACAATAACACCATTCATATGTATCAATATATATATATATATATATATATATTTATATGAATATGTAGAGCTAAAGTTAATGTATGTAAAAAATGTGTATATATATGTTGTGGTCATTATGAATTTAATGTTGTGGTCAAGTAGGATTACAGAATACACATACTTGGTATACCCAATTATTTTTCTAAGGAAAGATATAACACTCACGCGAATTCGTGTATTTCTATTTTGTATAAAAAAAACCATCAGCGTCACCTATATAGGTTCAATTTTCGGAAATATGCGTTGTTTATATTGTAAATACGTATCAAACTATGCACTTTAAAATGAAAAATAATATGCTTTAAATAATTATTTTTAATATGAAAACTAAATTTTCATTACTAATATATAACAAAGCAATAGGATATATTGGTTTTAATAGCTATACATATCTATGTGGCCAGTAAAAGCTAATTTATATTGTATGTAATGAAATGTAGAGCAATGAAAACATCATATAGTATGCAAATCGCTGAAACCTAAACCGATTTTGATACTGATTTTGATACCGGGATGTATGAATACTAATTACATTATGTATAAAGGGGGCATTATTTATTTGCTTAACAAAATATTTGGTATACTTATGATATAATATACTGTTACTTAATATAAAACGGATGTATGGTAAATATTGTGTTAAGAGTTAGTGTATATATTGAGTGATTTTTAATTCTCAAATATAATATCAATCGATACATTCAAAAATATTATATATTAATATATTGTGTTTCATGACTTAGTTGTAAATAAATGTATTATTATATAATAGGAAAATTATATATTCCTAAAAACTTAACATAAACGCTACGAGACTATGAAAGCAATGCATATTATTAATAGCAGAGCATATGTCAAAAGTTATATATCAATAATTTATATTAATAGTAAATATAATAATTCATAGTGAGCTAAATAGTGAATACTACACAGGTAAGGACATCAAACAGATACAAAGAGATAGGTGTCATGTCCTCTTAAGGGTGTGATGTGTCATATCAATCACAAATAATAGTGCTCACATCCAAATATATATATATATATATATATACATATATATGGATATGTGTATGTATACGAATATTATATGGTAGAAGATTTATATATAAACCCTATAGTATAGGGTATATACTAGTAATATTGACCCCCTACATGAAATATACCTGTTGGTGAATTCTAATATATACACTGATATCAACATTGTAATTAAATCCACCACCAATGTACATTTAGATTATTGCATTAGGCTGCCTGATAATCCTTTGTCTCGATTGGGTATTAGGTTTGTACAGGCGTGGATGTAAAGCAATCTATAAATAGATATCTATAATCAATATTTATGATGTATATAGGAAGCTAATTAACGGTTTTAGTTAATTAGATCGGATAGAATTTAAATATTTTCACAAAATGTTACTATTATATATAAATTATTAATGATATTATCTAATGATATCATTCATTATTATATCATGATGTTGATATATTATTATATCATGATAACATTGTATTATATATATAACCTATAGTCTGCATAACAAATCATTTGTATACATAATTATATTATGTACACTTTGTTATTATTTAATAGTATACATTATATTGAAATATTATATAGCAAGATATAATATATATATATATATATATATATATATATATATATATATATATATTAATATTAAGATGGAGAGATAAGGATATGAATGTTAAAAGAGGACATATAATATATATTAAGAACATAGTCAAAGTAATATTACACATATGATAATTAATCAATAGAAGATCATTTAATATTATATATTTATATATATATAATGATATACTTTTGTGAATAATTTGTGCATATATATATATATATATATATATATATAATCTAGTATTGATAATTACATAATAAAATATGCCAATGAGCTTGCTATCATTATAAATAGAAATAATGACACATTTTATTTTTCAAAATATAATCATATACATTAATATTATATACATATATTTTCTAGCTAAGTAAATTCATTAGACAAATCTGTGTTATCTACAAACTGACAAATTGATATATAAACAATATATCAATTCTAAATTGAAATATAACAATTTTAAATACGATTTCAAACTGTAATTAACCAAACATAACTGTATTAATAATATATTTAAAGATAAAAGCTTATTATAATAATTTAAAAAAAAAATTAATTTCATTATATAAATTACTATTTAAAATAATAATAATATAAAAAAGTTCATACATATTTTTTATATGCATTTTTAAATGCATATTTTAATATGCATTAAATAATACTATAATATAAATACAAATATATTAGATAGATTAGTGTGTATATATAATATATTATATTTATATATATATAATATATTATAATATATTATATTATATATATACATTATGTATTATATACATCATATATTATGTATATATATATATATATATATAAATATTATTCACTTATTCATTAAAATATAATATTTGTTGCTATAGTTATAATATTATTGAATTTAGGTTCAATATATAGTAGCATAATAATTAATAATACTTAATTTAATTGAAATTAATTATACTTAAAAATTGAAATTTAATTGAAATACATATTGAAATTACTGTTTAATAAACAGTTATAATAAAATATTATTTATTAAAACACATTTAAATTTTATTATAACAATTACCTTCAGATATATTATTACAAATATTAAATTGTATATAATATTGGTAATTAATAATAACTAATTATAATATAAGATAAAGATAAATTAATATCAATATAAATCAATAGATAAAACAATGTAATAATAAATAATTATTTTTCAAACAAAAAATTAACTAATAGAGAATTTTACTTTCAATAATAGTTTATAATAGATTATATGTAATTAAGTGTATATTAAATGTATAAGTTATAAATATAAAATCAATATTTTATATAAGTTAAAAACATAACAAATATTATTTTTACCATTACTAATAGTTTATATTACCAAATATTTGAAATATAATATGAAATATAAATTATTATATATTAGAGGTGTAAATTGAATATTTATAATATACAACTATATATGTATAACTATATAGGTATCTGATAGCTTACACCATATTATATGAATATATAATTGCAATGCTAAACACATGATTTGTGATTTTAAAATAATCATTCCATATAAACATGGTTGTACGATGTACATTGTACATGCTCGTAAAGGTTGCTTTTCAAAGAAACAAAATAATCATACAGCTAAACAATGCTGCTATTCAATCAATTCAATACAGATATCATACATACTTTTTACCCCACCATCAAAGCAATTATGTAATGTGATTTCATTGAATATCAATCAATCACCTATCAACTGTGCCATGCCATGTAAATACCTGCACTATATCAGGTATACCCTATACCACTGTTTGGATATATAATTACTATTAAAAATGTATTATAAATGATATTATATTCATTAATAAAAAGTTGCTATAATTATAAGTTATATATAATAATATATAGATAATAAAATGTTGTGTGTATTATATATAACTTGTAGTGGTGAAGAAATATACAGGGCACATTATACACTATGTGTATATTAAGCAAAGCATATAGAATATAGTCATAGTTTAGGTGGTGCTAATTATGTGGTTATTATTACAATAATGTCCAATATACCCTACTTGGGGTAGACATGTTCATTGTCCCTACTACTAATTAGTATTCCTCAGCACCCAGTTTGTATTGCTTTAATCTACTTGCATATCCCCAATATAATATATGCCTAAAATACCTATATATAGGTATATATAGTATATATGCTATACTGCTTTCTTTGAAACTGAAATATTATATAATAAGAATTATGATAAACTTTAGATAAATAAAATAGTACTATTCGATTTAGAGTATTTATTTTCAACATATATGTTTTACCTATTTAATAATATTTGGAATATTTGTTTTAAGACCTTCACTTTTTCAAAATAAATTTATTTTGTAAAGTATTTAATAAAGTATTATTTACTTTGTTATTCCTTATTGTTAGGTATTATTAGTTATTTTATTTTTTATTTATTCAATTTAAATGCATTTACTTTGATTTTAATTACTTATAGGGTGTTCACATCAATTCCGTTTTAAAAAACGTACGTGTAACTGCAACTTCAAATGATTCATTCACAGCAAATTTGAAGTAACAGATTTTTAAGTGTTCACATCAATTCCGTGTTTTTTAGTTTGGTGTAAGGGTAGACATATATCGCCACCTATATTTAAATATGTACAAATAAAATCAATTGTAACAAATCTAATTGTGGGATATAGCTAAATTCAATGTATAAATAGTAGTATTATATATTTCTTTAAATACACAAATACATAAATACATACATTATATTTATTAATTTAATATTTTAACTAATATAACAAATACTATATTATTATATAATACATAAATCCTTATAATTATATCTAAACTTATGAAATATATATAATTTAAATAAATATTTAATAAATTATTGAAATATATATTATATATTACTATTGTATAGTTGATATATATTATTAAAATATATATATAGTTGTATACCATATTATATAACCTTTTTATAATATATATATATATATATTTAATGAATAGTTATTCGATAAGTTATATGTAATAATAAACATTTGTTAATATACTTTATATATATATATATATATATATATATCAATATATATATCAATATATATATATATATATATATATATATATATATATATATATATATATATATATTTATTAAATAGTTATTCGATAAGTTATATATAATAATATACTTTATATATATATATCAATTGGAATCAAGTGGAATTATAGCTGTTCTCTCTAATTCTGTGTGTTCATTCTAGCTGTTCTCTCTAATTCTGTGTGTTGTTACATACAGAAAATAGGATTAATCCTATTTCAGAAAACGTTCAGAAAACGTGTAGTTCAACTTCAAATAAATAGGAATGTGACTCATAACTTCAAATTTGTCGTGAATGAATCATTTGAAGTTGCAGTTACACGTACGTTTTTTAAAACGGAATTGATGTGAACACCCTATTAGACATGAAGATTCATAAATTAAATTATGTATGTATATTCATAAGTTTAATTGTAAATCTACAGTATATGAAAATAATCTTTTAAAAAGTCTTTAAATCATGTTTTATGAGAAATATAACACAAAATAATATATTTTAAAACATTACTAACAAAATAAATTATAACAGTATAATGATTATAATAGAATACTATAATAATAACCTATGACACATAGGCAATATAATATTATATTATGTGTAACTGTTTATTCATTTAATCATTTATATATATATATATATATATATATAACGTATAATAAGACATTACAAATAATATATATATATATATATATATATATACATATATATATATATATATATATATATATATATATGAAATATAATTAAACATTAGAAAGTATAATAATAAATAAAAATGTAATTAAAATGTTAAAGAGCATTAACTTTAGATTCTACAGATTTACACAGAATGATGAGTTTTCACTATTCATGATCATATAATATTATATATATCAAAAATTAGTTAAAATATGCATTATTAATTAAGTTAGCCAAATATGTATGCTAACTTAATTAATAATGGATATTTTAACTAATTTTTTGTAATATATTAATAAAAAACATATATAGCATAATAAGATATGGTTAGTAAAAAACTCTCATGTTATTTTTAATATATTCTATGCAAATATTAATAGTTTTCAGATTAAAAAAATTCAACACAGTACTGCTATAGCATTGTTAAAAATAAGGGTTGTTATTCTACAAAATTATAGGGTTGTTAATAAAGAAGAGTTGTTTACTTATAATTTCAATAACAACCCTTGTTAAAAAGGGTTGTTAATATAAGGGTTTTTAATATCAAATATTAAAGGGTTGTTAATAAAAAAGGGTTGTTAATATCAGAAATAAATGGGTTGTTAATAAAAAGGGTTGTTTACTATAATTAAAAAAGGGTTGTTAATAAAAAGGGTTTTTAATATCAAATATTAAAGGGTTGTTAATAAAAAGGGTTTTTAATATCAAATATTAAAGGGTTGTTAATATCAAAAATTAAAGGGTTGTTTACTTTCATTTTTAATAACAACCCTATAGGGTAATAAGCTTTAAGTTCATATAATTATTTTATTATAGAAAGAATAAAATATTATACTTTTTAATTATTTTGAAATATTGATTTAATTTTTATCTATGTAAATTAATTATAAATTATTATTTTAAATTAATATTTAAGTAATTATACTGTTTTAATAAATAAAATATTATTTTAAAACCTATAATTATTTAAGTAATCCTATGTATTTTAATATATTATCAAAATCTAATTCACGAGACTTGTGAACTACAATTTTAATCATAATTATATTGATAATACAAATAGAAATCATGTGAAATAATTGCCCAATATTTAATATATAGCAATTGCATATTGATTAAATATTGTATTCAATATTAAAATGATTATATTATTGAATTTAAGTTTTAAATCTAACTTAAATGAAATTATATAATATATTATAATATATAAGTTAATATTTTGCTATGGTAATACTTATACGCTAATATACTATTATTTATTTTACATATAAACTTACGTTCAACTTACACAACAACTTAAGTTGAACTTAAGTTTAGAACTTAAGTTGAACTTAAGTTATGAACTTAAGTTGAACTTAAGTTTATGTGTTACCATCGACTTAAGTTGAACTTAAGTTCATAACTTAAGTTGAACTTAAGTTATTGATGTAAGTTGAATGCTGGGTAACTATTAATTTAAAAAGGGTTGTTATCTATTAATTATTAAAGGGTTGTTAGCTATTATTTTAAAAAGGGTTGTTAGCTATTAATTATAAAAGGGTTGTTATATATGGATTTTGAAAGGGTTGTTAAATAAGGTTTTTAAATAATATTGTTTAACAACCCTAAAAGGGTTGTCCACCGTGACATACCAGTCAACCCTTATCTTTCAGTTTTAACAACCCTTTTCTTCTAACAGTGTATAATGTATATATTAATTAAAAATATAAAAAATTGATCATATAACTTGATAAATTTAATTGATAAAATCAATTTAATTTTTATTACGTTTACTCAATGTTAAATTCTCGTTCTCTAACATGATAGTTTCCAAGAAAATAATTACTGGTCCTAACATTTAGTTTTAAAATTACAAATATATTCTTTAAAACTTAGTATATATTATAGGCTCTTCCTATTATGCATTCGGTCTAAGGAACTTCCTTTTAAAGTATAATGTATTAATGTGTATTAGATAATTATATATAATTAATTATAATTAATAAAGTAATACATTGTAATATTATATATATATATATATATGAGTTTATACATATTATTGGATGTATTGGCATTACAATTCGACATATTCGATAATAACTATTGCATAATACGCGCAGAAGTTAATAAATTGCGTCATATAATTATCGTCGTAGACATTCGTCTACGTCTACGGTATGGGTATAACAAACGGTCTAAATGACGTAATTATATCCCCCAGCCCCCGTATGACGTAATCACCGGTATCGTGTGTCAGTATGTGTGGTTGTGGTCAGCAGCAGTAGTGGTCAGGGGGGGGAGGAATTAGCCATATCGACCACACTGGTCTGAGGCATATACCACGTCGTGGGCTACCGTTGTTGTTCGCGAGGTAATGCAGATTGATTTATAATTATTACCTTCGTAATACACGATCATTATAGAAATATATGATGTATGCTGAACATCATTATAACCATGTGAAATATCAACGTGTACCATTGATTTGTAGTTTATTCGTAGGTAAACTACGTATATATGCTATATATATATTATATATATATATATATATATATATATATATACATGTGTGTGTATGTATGTGTGTGTATGTATGTGTCTGTATGTGTGTGTATGTGTGTATGAAAATACTATAGAAAATGATAACTATTAAAGTCGAAAAGGACATAGCTATGTTGTGGTGATATATAGAAAGGACACGACCTATAGGTCACGATTCATAAGTTACGAAACACGTATACATGGCTAGTGGTTTGGAACAGTTATAGCGGTGGTAGCCTATGATAATGATATATCGTGATGAATGTTTAACTATTATTAATCACCTGCCAGCATCCAGGCTGTGCCGTGCAGCACTTGTACATGTTACACCATTCATTGTACACACTGTACAATGTACACAGTTTACAATGAACATATACACCATGAACTTATCGAGTGCAGCGTATGTTGTACTGTGTGTACAATGTACAATGTACATTATATAGTGTACATTGTATACTATTAATTGTACACAGTGTATAATGTATAATATATACCAAAAACTGTACTTATTGAGTGTTAACAAGATAATTACAGTTAGCGAGTATACTATAGTACTATACTATCATATACGACTATAATACTATAGAATATATACTATTTGTCTACACAATGCTTATAACAATCTTTGCTACTACCTATATAGAACTACACTCGACAGTGGAGTGTATTGAGATGAATTAAGATACATGCATATGTATCATATAGAGACACATGTGATATATAGGCACTTTTATAAAACACGTTCAATCATGTCACATGGTTCTTGTGTGATATAACTATACTAATATAGTTATGTCTACGATTGTATGCGAATCGCTATTGTTATTATAACCCTGAACACAAATATGTTATAACACAGACCTAACAAAACACATCCTATAACAATAGCATCTTATAATCTATAAATAGATACGTTATGATAACATTACAATGGTGGCGTATACCATGTATACATATCATCGATGTAAATAAAAGTTTACCTTTACTTTTACATCGATGGTACATATCCGGAGATATACAGACATGCTGGCAGACAGAAAAGACATCTAGCGGATGAATAATGAATATCGTGTACTACAGCCACCA
Organism: Osedax fenrisi; assembly: GCA_964019155.1. Classification (NCBI taxonomy): domain Eukaryota; kingdom Metazoa; phylum Annelida; class Polychaeta; order Sabellida; family Siboglinidae; genus Osedax; species Osedax fenrisi. Next base: position 61,098,488 of record OZ025240.1, on the reverse strand, counting down.
CCAGCTGACCAGTGCGGCGCTGGTTAGCTGTGTAACTGCATTGACCATCGCTGCAGCGGTCATTTATTATGAAGACATTGTGTGCCACTCGCTTCATTGAGATTTATGTAATGTATCTGTTTAATTCGATGTATTGAATTGTTTGTATATATATATATATATATATATATATATATGTGTGTGTGTGTGTGTGTGTGTGTGTGTGTGTGTGTGTGTGTGTGTGAGACTCACACTGTGAGTGTATGCGAGTGTGTATGATTGTGTGAGTGTGCGATATGTCACACATGCTAAATATACACTAATAACAATAATAATAAGCTTGTGAAAGAGTTCATTATTACCCGGATAATAACGTAAACACAATGTTTATAAAGAGAGAGAGAGAGATAAGATTATGAATGAGACTATATGTATTTACAAGTTGATATACCACTTATTTATTTAGTGATTGTTGATTATGCCCTGGGATACACCATGTATGGATACACCCAATGGGGTATACACTAACCTACTTGTTATATCGCACTATAGTGAATGTTATATCGCACTATAGTGAATGTTATATCGCACTATAGACTATAGTCTATAGTGCTACATTGTAACTATAGTTACAATGTATTGTAATAACGGATACAGAGATAGATTTGTATTTTACGTATATAAAATACAAATATATTTAGGTATTTTACCTACAAATATGCTGTATATAAAATATTTGTATTTTACCGGTAAACTATAAATATATGTATACATATATAGAAATTGATAGTTATGGATATATTAAATAATAAATTATTATAATTATAATTATATAATTATATAATATCACATTATTATCATATATAGTTATATCTATTTTATCAATCTTATTATAAAAGTATTATATATATACAATAATGTACAATTATGTATACAATAGTGGTTACTAGCTAAACTCGCTATTCATTAGTTAATAATTAATAATGCATATAGCATATTTACTAATACATAATTAGTCGTTATATTTCCATTACCAGTAGCGACATCTGCATAATTAATAAAGCCTAATGTCATTGTGGGAAACAAATTACGCAATTCTATAAATAGATTTGAATGCTATCAAGATGTGATATACTGAGTGATATGAGTATATTTAATTATAGCAAAGATTTTCCGAAGGAAAGATATAACACTTACGCGAAATCGTGTAATTCGAATTTGTATACAAAATACCCTGGTGCCACCTATAGCGGGTTACTTTTAGGAACTATGCGTTGTTTATAATGTAAATTCGTATTTAACTATACACTTTTAAAATGTTAAATAATATGCTTTAAATTAATATTTATATGATGAAAACTAAGTGTTCATTACTAATATATAACAAACAAATATGATATGTATGTTTTAAATGCTATAAGTATATATTTAGTGAGTAAAAGCTAATTTATATTGCATGTAATTTAATAGAGCAATGAAAACATTGTTGTATGCAAACAGAGCCGAACCTAAATCTATTTCAGTGATTTCGATACTACTGCTAGCAGCGGTTCGGGCTATAACTAAATTACGTTGCATGCATAGGGAGTGTTATATCTTTGCTTCGCAAAATCTTTGATTATAGTATGTGGATAGGTAGTATGCTTACTACGTATCCATATATAGTATCCATATGCATATATAGTATGCATATATAGTATACTAAGTATATACTATAGTATATATATGTATAAGGATACATTTATATATTGACTATAATCTTATATTAAGTTATAGGATATCTATACTGCTTGCAATGTAATTAGTAAATGTAATACTATAATAATGACCCAAACCCAAACACAAATATATAATATATGTGATGTATCGATATCGCTCACCAATGACGTAATGGCTATTTTTAGATGTATAATGTATAATGTATAATGTATAATTATATAATTATACAATTATACCCGGATATAGTAGTTTATGATATATCTATTTCTATAGAAATTGAATGTAATCTCATTATCGGTGCAACAGACAGAAAATGTAACATATTCTTAATATACCTCCAAAGATTTTTCGAAGCAAAGATATAACACTCCCTATGCATGCAACGTAATTTAGTAATATCCCCAACCGCTGCTAGCAGTAGTATCGAAATCACTGAAATAGATTTAGGTTCGGCTCTGTTTGCATACAACAATGTTTTCATTTCTCTATTAAATTACATGCAATATAAATTAACTTTTACTTACTAAATATATACTTATAGCATTTAAAACATAAATATCATATTTTTTTGTTATATATTAGTAATGAACACTTAGTTTTCATCATATTAATTTAAATCATATTATTTAACATTTTAAAAGTGTATAGTTAAATACGAATTTACATTATAAACAACGCATAGTTCCTAAAAGTAACCCGTTATAGGTGGCACCAGGGTATTTTGTATACAAATTCGAATTACACGATTTTGCGTAAGTGTTATATCTTTCCTTCGGAAAATCTTTGATACCTCTTTGTGATATGCATATATGATGATATCTGTGCAATGCAACTATGAATCTGAGCAAATGCAGTGTGCAATGCAAACTGTGCATTTGCTTAATAATATTAATAATTTATTAATGAAAATAAAACGTAAATAACTAATAATAAACATTTCCGAAGGTGTTTCCTAAATATAATGTTAATATTAACTTACCATTTAGGAGGCTTATTTGGAAATCTTTGATATTAGTTTATTTACATTTTATTTTCGTTGATAATTAGTAAAACATGACAAAATGAAATCAATTATATTATTATAAAATGTAATATACCTGTACACAGTGTACCCTGTAGTGTACAATGTACACAATGTGTATACATGTGTACTACACATGTATACATATTTGATATTATCCCATGTGCATATATAGATAATGGGAATCATAGACAACGATACAACGCATTAAGGGATACATAATATAGGTGTTGTATATGGTTATAGCATTACTATACACACACATATATATATATATATACACTAGTATCAAAGATCTTGCGAAGCATCCTTCGGAAAATCTTTGCTAGTATTCTATAACATTCTATAACCTGTAAGCGCGCATAGGTTATGTGCGTGTACACACGTCATAGTGACGTAATAAGTTCTACTATAGTACTAGTATATTATAGTGTAGTATGGCAGGGATTAATAGTAGGTATTAACTCCCTGCTATTACCAAATCCCTTTGCTATTATCTCCCTGTCATTACTAGTATATATATATATATATATACTATAGTATATACTATAGTTACTATAGTACTATATATTACTAGTTAATATAGTATACTATATACTATAGGCCTGTAAAGTTGTTATCGCATTACTGCAGTGTATGTGTCAGACGCTGACAAGTTGACAATAACACCACGTGATGCTGCTGCTGCTGCTGCTGCTGCTGAAGACAATGCATGCATTCTACCTTTATAACAATACCACCGCACTGTCATGCGCAACTCTCTCTCCCTATAGAAGTACACGAGGACACGTGGTAAATACGCTTCTACCCTATAGAGTGATGTCCATACTGGTTTCATTGCGTTGATATTCACAGATATTATGTAATATAGACCTAATTAAAGTAGCAATACCGTTCAACGAATTATACTGATTTATTTGATGAGAATGAGTGTTTTAAAATAAAATGTTGTATACAACATTTTGGTCGAGTATTATCAGACTATTTACAACAATAGTACCCAGTACATATCCTTGCTTTTATATATATATATATTCTATAGTATACTAATAATATATTATTAAAACCCTTTTACTTTGGTAATATCTAATATTAGTCTAATATTTGCTTCGCAATATCCTTGGAATATAATGTACGTATATTTTGTATAGAAACTATTTAATATAGTAAAGTTATAAAGTTATTATAATTATATTCTATAGAATTCTATATGTTTACCCACATTTTACATTATTCCATGGTGTTTACATTTATTTAGGTTTACCTATAGGTAATATATATATATATAGTAAATAGTAAAATTTGGTAGATATAAATATGCATAAATATATAAATCTTAATTATTAACGGATTACAATAGGTGATTTATAAAGTGGAACGCGCTTAACGTATAAACCCTATTGGGTATAAACTATACGGCTGTTTAACCTGCGCCAAAGATAAGAGACTCCTAATAATATACACGTGGTTCGACTGGCGAGTAAACACGCGTAAGATTAATGAGTTTGGGCAGACGACACATTTCACAATTTATAATTCGCGTTGCTCATTCGGGTAATCTAGCTCACAATCTTTGTATACGTGTGTATTTACGTATAAACATATAGCATATCTATGCTGGGACATGAGGGTTATTTGTGTGTAATTTATAGGTACACAGATTCGCGTGACAAATGCAATTATATTATGTATGTTCTATTTGAAAAATAAATTATTTACTAGTATACATAAATACAAGATAGCTTTAATAATATATTGTATACATAGACAGCATTAATATAGTCATGTTATATACCTGAATACAGTAGTTATATATAGCTCACCTAGGTATACATCATCGTCCTCTATATAATCCTGATGGCATGTCACGTGACTGTAACAAAGGATACTACTGGTCAGTCAGTCAGCCAGACTGGGTACAATAACAACAACAATATAATGTTGGCGGGTCGTTGTAAGAAGTACCACGCGTACGTGAAAATAATTAAAATCAAATTAAAGCAGACGACAAATCTTAAACACGCCCACTTTATGCCCACGATCATATACATTAGAATTGGGAATTCTAATGTCTATGCCCGTGACGCAATAGGAATTAATATATATTTATGTAAGAATATATATTCCAATAATGAATGGGAAATCGTGGCACATGACTTTCCTTTGTAAGTAGGAGAGGCAGGTGTTAGTATTAATGCATATTTAATATGATGACTTATATGAATGAATGCACACCGTATTCACAATTCACACTATATATTGCACAATATACATGAATACTGTATGTATACTGTATACAGGTATATCTATAGTATACAGGGTATAGTATACAGGGTATAGGAAAATATTTTTCGAAGCAAGAAAAACCTACACTCTATCGGTATATAATGTGTTATCTTTGTTTTAGGGTGTAAAGTCACTATATATAATATATAATATATATATTATATATATAATATACTATATATAGTCATATATGACTTTTTATAAATGTTCCAATATAAAATATATATTTACAATTTCTATATTATTGCATTTGATAATTGATATAGTTTACACATATTATATATATATATGACAATTATACTTGCATAATATACCATTGTGACATTTATAACCAGTATAATGATAACACATATGTGCGGATTACGAACTCAGATAAACACATACACACACACACACATATATATATATATATATATTAGTATTCCCTACACATGCACACCATCGATATAAAGAAAGATAAATAAACTGTATATCGATGATACACACACACACACATATATATATATATATATATATATATATATATATATATATATATATATATTAGTATTCCCTCAACGAATTCGCCTTTATTATACACCATGGTAATTTAGAATATTTAAAATAAATATTGCGCTAAATAAATATAAATATTTAATCGAGGCACGCGTTATCGATTATTCCAGGCCCGTGGTGCCGCGTTATTGAATTATAATCCAATTCCGCCGTAAAGGTACACAATGACGTAATGCTCTGTTGACCCAACCTCCCCCTGCCGGCCGTTTCGCTCGTTATAATGGAGGCGACGAACAAAGCATTACGTAATGAGTCGCGCGTGCGCCGCGGAACATCAAACGACCACCACCAGCGCCGTATAGCGGTGAGTCAGATTTCACACGCAGATATCGTGGTTACGTAATCGTATCTATACGGTGGTGAGAATTGTTCTTCTTCTCCTCGCTAGGGGGACATCTTCACTCAGTGCAGTGTTCAGGTCGTAATTATCGTTATGTAACCTAGGCTACCTCTATTATAGTACACACACATAATAGCAGTGTATCATAATAGTGGTAACATTGTACATAGAGGTATATTGAGAGGTATATATATAATATATTATATATATATATATATATATATATATGTATCTATTTATATATATATATATATTTATATACATATATAAATTGTGTATCTATTTATATGCCTATACCTTACAATTTGTGAGTTTAATAAGGGAGCTCTCTGATTTAATTATACTTCAGCATGTTAGGTAATTATACATAACCTAAACCAATATAATATTACAAGTAATGCTACATGTGACACGACACACATTAATCGTCACTATATATATATATATAGTCGACTATAGTCGCGATAAATAATATATAGTTTCGTTGTATATGATATAGATGCTTTGTATATATATATATACAACATTTGTACACATATATGTGTAACACATATATATATAACATGGCGAATTCATAATATTTACTAAAATTATACTATATAGATATATATATATATATATAAACGATAATTACACAAGCTTATGTAACAAATTATTCATACAGTACACTATGTAAGCATGCTATATATATATATATATATATATATATATATATATATATATATATATTTATTATCAGATTTAGGTTTGCACCAGGGTTTTTGTAGAAGCTAAAGCTTATCGAGACAATTACCCTTCATATATATATATATACCTAGCACATATATATACCGAGAACAATAGTAGAGTGGGCGGGCGGGTGGGCGAGTAACCACCTCCTCCTCATACAACACGCTGAGATGACATGCGCATTGTGCGATGACACGATCACGTGGAGTCTGACATCGCACTTCATCTTATGCCAGCCTCCCCCTCACCCGCCTCGGATGTGGTTAACAAGCACGACCTCTCTCCCTCGCAACGGAAGTAGTATATATATATATATATATATATATATATATATATATATATATATATATATATATATATAATATAGTACTATCAAAGCGCTTTGGTACTATGTAGAAAATTATATATATATATATATATAATTGCAGTTCGTAATCTCATACATAGCATACATAGCATATCTTACATAGCATCTCGCGGAAACACAGGCCGAACTAGTATATATATATATTTATTTATCCGTTATATGGATATTTATATAGTATATATATACTATAATCAATTACAGTGAACTGTAATTCAACTGCGAATTCGCAATCACACAAACACTAGCATCTCGCAGACATATATGTATATGCGCCGCGCGATTCACCTGTCCCGCCGCGTGAGTGATGTAATACCTTTAGCACCAGGCTATGACGTAACACTTCGAACAGCGCGCTAAACAATGGCCGATATGCTACTGTTACTGTGTGCCCCTCCCCCGCTTAATTAAATCTAGCCTGTCGTTACGTAACGAACATATGTTATGTAATACATAGGTATATTGTGTAGTGTATATATATATATATATATATAGTATAGGTAGGTGTAGTATTAATATATTGAATTACATTTAGAAAATACCTCATGACACTTTTATGATATATTGAATGTGAACTATAAATAGGTTGACAGAAATACAATGGTATTATGTAATAGTTTATATTCGTTTCCTTTCTATTTTCCAATTATATTAACGTATATACAGTATATATGTGTGTATTTGAATATATTTAAATAGTTATTAAATCAAAAACATATATATCTAAAAATAGATACAAAATATGTATTACTTTAGAATATAAATCTTCCCATAATATATACTCATATTATATATTATATATCATATTACATATAAGTATTATAAATTAAAAATATTCTATTAAATTTATAAGAAGGAACAAAATCATATTTATAATTATACATTAATTTGTTCATTACAGATAATATTATCAGCATTGTATTTTAAAATGAAATGAGATGAGCATTAAATCATATTTCATTTTATATATATTAATAATCTTATAATTTTTATTTATTAGATTTGTATTCATCATAAATAAACTTGTTAAACTTATACATTCCATCATTTTATTAAAATATACTATCTTAAAATAGGATATATATATAAAAAGTCACCTTTCGATATATCTGAATCTATAAATGTCAGAACCCCGCTAACTCAGACTTTTTACATGCTAGATTGATTATGTACCTATGTAAATACATCTAAGATAATTCGATATCTCAGATATCTTTATTTAGTCTCTCGAATAAATGAGTAGGTAAATAGAAATAAAACATGATGAATGAGGCTTTAAATTAACTACATGAAAGTGCTAACCCGAGACTTCAACGATCATAGAAGCATTGGTGTCCACATCGGAGTTAATCCTAGAGTCGAGAGTGATGCTCCCCCTAGTGGCGTCGAGATGAAGTAGCCCGGCGGCGTTACCCGTTACGAACCGATACGCGAGGGTATCGTCCACGTCGGGGTCTCTGGCGGGCAGGGTAACCACGCCCCCTTCTTCCTGAGAGGGGGTGGGGAAGTAACCGACGTAATTCACGACGGCGAGTCGAAGTCGGGCCGGCATCCTCGGCCGGTGGTCGTTGCTGTCTCTTATAGTGACCTCGACCTCGGCTTCGGCGAACAGGTGTTCAGAGGTCGCGCGTACCCGTAACGCGAAGGCGGTGCGACCGGATTCGTAGTCGAACGTGCGGCGAGTGTACAGCCGGCCGGATGCGGGGTCGACTCTGAACGCGGTGGTGGCGCCACCTGTGATGCTGTAGCGGACGACGCCGTACACACCGGTGTCGGGGTCTCGGGCGTCCAACGTGTGTATTAGACTCCCGGCGGCGGTGGATTCCGGAACTTCGACGGAGAGCGGAAGGGGCGGCTGGAAAACGGGCGCGTTATCGTTGACGTCGACCAGCGTGATGACGACGCCGCGTCGAGCCGACAGCGAAGGACGGCCGCGATCTCTGACCGAGACGGTCAAGTTGTAGGAGGCGCGAGTTTCTCGGTCGAGATGGTACGCTATTCGAATGATTCCGCTGTGACCTTCGATTACAAACGGGATATCTGCGCAAGGAGGAGGCGGAGTATGATTACGATTAATGATCGCTTTAATGATTAGTGATTATGTTTATCTATCGAGGATCGATGTGAGGTTCATAGATATATATATATAAGTATATGAAATATATAAAATAGATATAAAACATGGTATGAATATACTTATATACAATAGGCTATGAATTTAAATAAATAGGATAAAATACCGCGAGATAGTCTATTCAACAGACGCGTGGTGGCAACACTAAAGGTTAAAGGTCAACCTTTATCTACGAGTTCGTATAAGAGATCGGCGTTATGGTCGATGTCCGAATCAGTAGCCCTGACGGTCAACACATTGGTCTTAATGGGGGCATCCTCAGATACATGGGTAGAGTAAAGTGAGGAGGAGGAGCCGGGGGGGGAGGTGACGAATATGGGCGGGTTGTCGTTATAGTCGGTGATCGTCAGTTCTACGTCGCATACAGACGAGTGACTGACTTTGTGACCTTGATCTGATGCTTTTACTACCAGTTGATACCTGTTGTAGTAGTAGTAGTAGTAGTAGTAGTAGTAGTAGAAGTAGTAGTAGTAGTAATAGTAGTAGTAGTAGTAGTAGTAGTAGTAGTAGTAGTAGTAGTAGTAGTAGTAGTAGTAGTAGTAGTAGTAGTAGTAGTAGTAGTAGTAGTAGTAGTAGTAGTAGTAGTAGTAGTAGTAGTAGTAGTAGTAGTAGTAGTAGTAGTAGTAGTAGTAGTAGTAGTAGTAGTAGTAGTAGTAGTAGTAGTAGTAGTAGTAGTAGTAGTAGTAGTAGTAGTAGTAGTAGTAGTTGTTACTGTGATATGGAATACAGGTATTAAGAGGTCTCAATATTTATCTGTCTATAAACTTGATATTAATACCAAATTTAAATTATTAAAAACAATTAGAATGTTATATATAAGTCATGTATAGTATTGGAAATTATAGGACATGGTCTGCTTTAGAATATTATTATACGGTTGATAGATTTAATGTATTTCATATACAAAATTTAATATGTAATTTTATAATGTAATTAACATATACATTATAAATAGATATACCTCACTTTTTTATTAATTGATTATCAAAATGAAAATATACCATAAAAAAGTATATTTTTCGGTGTTCACAGATAATAAAGTTACCACAACTGTGATCAGAGAGAGTAGAGGTCATATCTTCGGTACTAGTCCTAGTTCTAAGGGTACTGCACATACACACGAGCGGATCACTAACGCTGAGACGGACTCTCGATCAAGACGCGCCGACACCGATATCACTCCGGTAGTGGCGTGCACGCGAAAAGGTTGACTGACAGAGCTATTCGAGCCTTTAGCCACGCCTCCTTCGGGGGTGTGTCTACATCTACCGACGACTGGCATAGACGAGCCCGCTGTCATCACCTCTTCGCACGAGATCAACGCGTACCTCACCAAACCGTTCTGGCCGATGTCTTTGTCCTCGGCGAACACTTGCATCACCTCGGCTCCGAGGCCGGCGTTCTCGGATATCTGGGCAAATGGGCAGCGGTGGCGGTGATTTAATCGAAATTAGAATGAGAAGTAGAAGTATTATAGTGTAGTTTTCTCGGTGATATCAGACTATACGTGGAATACAGGCATTAAGAGGTATCTATGTTTGTCTGTATTATTCAACGATTACTACTCAATAGTTGCAAGTTTAAAATTAATGTAAATTTAAATACGAGAGTATAAAGTATGGGTTCGCGAATAATATAAATATTATTTACGCAAAATTATAATAATGATTACATTTGTCTAATCAATTTATAAATAATAATTACACTAATAGAGAGATCTAACCTTCGCGATAAAACAGTCGTTAGAGAATTCCGGGTAATGTGAGTTTTCGTCGATCACCGAAATGATAATAGTCGCCATGTCGGTTAAATTGCCTCCATCTTTTACCTCAATCTATTTATAGAAAACATACATACCGGGTTACAGGCAATGTATTAATAATCATGTCACAATAGTGCGTAATTAAGATGAGACTACACTTGCCAATAGTCGCCACTATTTGCGAATAATAGTCGAAGTTCTTATAGATCAAATATATAACATGTTTGGAAATATACAAGAATTCAGTTTTTCGAGCGAATTTCTCCCAAGAGTGTCATCGTCTTAATAAAGTCACAATTACGCAGAAATAGATGCTACAACTACATACTATATACATAGAAAACCTTGAGAGTATATTTAGATTTGCGTTCGTAATTCAGCGGTTTAGCGAGGTTCAGCGTGGCTCCTCCACTCGTGGAATACTCTAGAGAGAACGCGTCGCTAGAACCGTCTTCGCTAGAGGTCAGCGCGTAGGAGAGAAGCGAGTTTATTCCGTAATCCACGTCGTACGCCTTAACCTATAGAACAAGCGCGGTAAGGGTAGTCTTTTACACCAAAAACAGGTCCCGATATCGGCTTCATCAAATAATTCATTTTTAAAGTTATTAAAAGTTATTAGATATCGATCAAGTCTATGATTTAATATTCGATAATAGGTAATTTATATATATAAATGGCCGTATAAGGCGTGCGAAGACCTGGCTATATAGGTATGTAATTATAGCCGCTTGACGATATCGGGCGACATAAAAGCGATTAGATATCGAGCTGTAGTGAACGAATCATAACTCTAGCGAGGCGATGACTCACCGTAAGTACGCGTGCACCTAGACCGGTCTCTTCGGCGACGTCCGTACGATACACGTCCTTCTCGAAGCGAGGATTGTTATCGTTAACGTCGCGTATTCGTATGGTCACCTGCGTCGGGTAGTTCGCGTTGGGTTAGCATACGAGTGTTGGTAATGAATAGCGATGATTATAACGCGGTGTATTACTTGCTACGGTTGAATGCCTAACATACTCGCGTATAGTGTTTAGATTCGTGTAGAAAGGATGTGTTTAATTCGTTTAAAATATGAATTATTCCATATTGAAATTCTTTAAATGAAATATTGTCAATAAAACCCTCGTTTAACCTAATAATTAACTCCTATTAAAAGTTTAAATTTAAAACCATCAACTGTCTCCAAATTACTACAACTAAAACCCTCACCTACCTCCAAATTACTACTACTAAAACCCTAACTACCTGCGCATTATTACTATTAAATCCTCACCTACCTCCAAATTACTACTACTAAAACCCTAGCTACCTGCGCATTACTATTACTAAACTCTCGCTTACCCTTACTTCACTTTTAGTACTACTAAACCCCGACATACCTTCACTTCACTCTTACTACTACTAAACCCCAACATACCTTCACTTCACTCTTACGAGGTACCATGCCGCCATCCGCTACGTACACAGTGAACGTGTAGGACTTCCTGAGCTCCCTGTCCAGTCTCTTCGTAGTGGTCAGCTGACCGGTGCCGGAGGTCAACGCAAACGGGAGTAGGGCTCGCTCGCTGGACTTCAGTGAATAGCTGCAATAGTGGGGGGGGGGTAGTGTGAGGGTAGTGTGAGGGTAGTGTGGGGGTAGTGAGAGGGTAGTGTGGGGGTAGTGTGGGGGTAGTGGGGGGGTAGTGTAGGGGTAGTGTGGGAGTAGTGTGAGGGTTGTTAATTGTTCATAAAATATCATCTATTTATATATATATATATATATAATAATAATATATATTTAAACATATACACAATTCAAGTATGATTTGTGTAATCAATGATTGACAATCATGTACCAGGTTGACATGAGAAATTGACATATCCATTCATAAGAATACAGATGTACATATTTAGATAATATGTATTGTTAGTGGTGTATTTGATGATTAATTTACTACATGTTTGAGCATGCATATTTCAAAAAGATTATGCATATCACTTGATCTTATATATATATATATATATATATATATAATTTGTATATCATCATATTGATGTGAAATCTAAGTAAATACACACATAAAGATAGGCTAGTCGGTTATAAAGAAAAGATGGCGTCGGTTTCGTAGGGGAGATGAGACAAACGTGAGTTTAGCATTATCATCGGAGTCATCATCGACAGCGGACACCTTCAGCACGCGTTGACCAATGGGAACACTCTCCGCGATGGTTTTCTCGTATGCAGACTGCACAAACGTGGGCGCGTTGTCGTTTACATCTAGTACCTAGGTGGTGGTGGTGGTGGTGATATGGGTATTAGTGATGATGGTGATAATGATTATTGTAGTGATGGTGGTGATGATTATAGTGGTGGTAGTGATAATGATGATTATGGTGGTAGTGGTAATGACAGTGATGATTATGATGGTAGTGATGATGGTGATTGTGGTGATGATGACCTTGTAGTTATGGTGGTGATGGTAATTATGGTGAAGTTGATGATATTGATTGCGATGTGATATTGATTATGATGATGTGCAGGCTGAAATTATTGTCTGTTATTTGAATACTTTAATGTTTATTTGCATTTCTGCAGATCAATGTATCAACTGTTTGTGTTGTTATATCATTTAACTTATATTATACGATTATTATAATTTTCGCTCTTAGAAATATTAATTATTATATCTTAGAGTGAAAAAGGTTTATAGAAAAAATTAATTATTCATAATTAACAATGTAATCTCATGTAAACCTTGATAAAGAGGAACGTAATTCTCGACTTCTTAGGGCGACCACCGTCCTCCGCTTTAATCGTGAGATTATATTCTTTGTGTATTTCATAGTCGAGCGATTTAATCAATTCGATCTAAAAGTTATGTAATCTTATATAATTATAATCAATATTAGCAATAATAAATATATAATCATAATCATAATCATATGGTAATAAGGATACCTATAAATAAATGGAAGGGACATAAAAAAGAGAATTTGAATATTCATAGTACTTAATATAACGTAACAATAAACGACAACATTAAATTAATACATAGAAACTTATCAAAAAGACAATATTCAAATTAAAATAATAATAAATTAAACGATCGATCGACGTATGATTATAAACACTATGCGCGCAGTGGTAGCTGCTACTGCCAACCTTGCCGGTACCGGAGTGGATACTGAACACGGTGCGCAGGTTACCCCTACGAATGCTGTAGGACACGTCGCGGTTGGGCGAAGTAGAGTCTTTGTCTCGGGCGGTGAGCGTGTACACCGCGGAACGTAGCGCTAGGTCTTCTCGTAGGGTTTTCTGGGCGGGGGTGGGCGATAATAGTGTGTTGTTTAAACGTGTATATATATATATATAATTGCCAATGTGGTTCAGTTGGTTAATGCGTCAGACACACGAGCAGTAGGACACGGATTCAAGCCTCGTCTGGACCATTAAAATATGTCTTAAAATATTATTTAGAAGTGATCTTATATAATTGTGTATAAATAAATGATCGGCTCTCGTTAAAACCATGGATTCGTTAACAAAAGCGCACTTTCGAAAGGATATTATAGCCATATGGTTATAAGTGAAAACTTAATCTAAGTTCCAGGATGGGATGAATGACTCCACCAAAATAAAATATCAAAATATATATATATATATATATATATTATAGTATCAATGCAGCATAAGTGTTGCAGGTTTTCTATACGGGTGGGTAATATAGATTGTTAGGGTGTGTTTTGTAGCAGGAAAGTAGGTTAAACGCACATGTGGAGAGTCAGTTGATACAAAGGTAGTAGGTTACATCTGCCCACGGTGTAACACACATAACACCCTTAGAGAGAGATTGAAATAATCATATATATGGCTTTCTAGTCGACTTAGTGGAGAATCACTAAATGATGGAGTGAGGGTCGGGTAACGTTTGTTTTAACTGTCATGTTATCTATAATGCAATAAATTAGCAAACAAAACACCAGAGTTATGATACCACTATCGTAGTGATATTATAATGAGCACAAGTCTAAGGAATTAACTAGGGGTAAATTAGTATCCCATATTCATATAGTATATATATTAGCCTAATATATACATAATTATATATATATATATATACTATATGAATATTATTATTACTGATAAGTTATCAATATGTATAACGAACTCTACATTATTCATCGATACATTAGTCGCTATATATTCGGCTTCAAGATAACCGGTCTACTAATGCGATACGCAGGTCACGAGAAGGTGCACTAAGGTCTACTAACGCGATACGAAGGTCGCGAGAAGGTCGGAACGCAGTCGTTATCGTCGGTTACGGTGACGAAGATGTTTGCGTTGGTGGAGCGGCGGTGTTTCGCTAGCGCTGGGGAGTCGGACGCTATGATCGTCAGGGTGTACGAAGGTCGCTGCTCGCTGTCCAGGGGTCGTCTCAATGTCACCCTGTAAAGAGTAGGCGAATCAACATTATTTCACCGGTTTAATGACCTATATAAATCAGCGACGACTATTATATTTCGGCGTCTGAGTTTCGAAAGAGACTAGAATCCAAATGTAAATATTTGTATTCAAACATTCATTCTTTTTATTGTACACGATTGAAAGAATTCGATTATCAATCATTTAAGTTATATCGAGGACAGTACATCGGTTATATCTCATTAAGTAATATACTCTTTAATCACGAGTATAATATAGCATAAGTTATACATTGAGTTTAATATAAAAATACCTTCCAGTGTTATCAACTTGGAAATGATTCCTTATAGACGTATCTTTGGTGACTAAACTATAAGTGATTTTAGCGTTAACTCCTATATCTTTGTCAATGGCTCGCACTGTGAATATGATAGGTTAACGATTATAATATAATAATTAAGGTATATTATACGAGATAAAAAAATTGATCGGCTATACTATATTTATTCATATAATACATTCATATAATATATATATATATATATATATATATATATATATATATATATATATATATATATATATATATAATATAATTTATGTTAACTAATAATAACTAAGTAATACTTATTAAGCATACTTTCAGAAATAAATATCTAATAAAATATTTATATAAATAAATGTGTCAGTGAGTATACTATATAAGTTTACTAATGAATTACACGATTAGAAATGTACCAACATTGATATACGAGAGTTCCAACTGTGGTCTGTGATTCATGTAAAGTTACACTATACATATTGTTACCAGCTGATGTTTTCTCAAATATTGGAGAGTTATCATTGAAATCGGTAATTCTTATCTTCAGAATCATAGAAGTAGAATATGATTTCCCTTAAATACACAATAAAGTCATTACATATTATACAAAAATATATTTAATAATATTATAACATTTTTATTAAAAAATAATAAATATAATTTTAATTAATATAAATCAGTATTTCTATTCATTATTATTCATTCTGAATATTCATAATTCTTGTTGTTATAAAATTAATTCAACTAACTTAATCCATAGTTCATAGTTGCTGTAATTTTAAAATAATGGACATCGATTAATTCCCTATTTAGTAGATGTTTGGTATCAATTTCAGCTGTAGTTTCATTAATATGGAACAAAGATTGACTTCTTCTATCTGTTGTTGCCTCTAAAATGTAGGAAGTACCTGCTTCTTTATTCTTATTACTAACGATTACTTTATATATTCCAACTTTATATCCTATAGGAGAAATTTCCGATAATGATACTTCTTTGTTATCATAAGCAAATTTGATAGGAATATTTGAACTAGATACTATAAATTTCATAATAAAATTAAAGTATAAAATTAATTTTAATGCAATTTGAATATGCATTTTTTTTCAAGAATATACTTTAGGCACATGGATATTTTAAAGTTTGTATTCTATACAATATTTAATATTATGTTGACTAATAATGATGTACAATGATAAGTTGTAATAATTTATAATTAATATAAATTTGATGTATTATATTGCATTTGTTAATATAGAAAAGTTCAATATAATATTCTTAATAGCAACTGATTGGATACAGTGTAAACAATAATTTTGAATATAAACTTTTCAATTCGTTTATCATTTATCCAATCAAATATATATTGCGTGTGCACTAAATCTGTCGGATTCGTTGATGTAATTGCGTGTGCATATCATAATTATTATTCCCGACGATAGGGGTAATTAAGTTTATTAATATTTGTAATCTTGAAATTTATAAATTTTTATATGTTATTGTGAATCAGTGGAGTTATAAATTGTAATTTAACAAATTAATATAATAAGTAAAATTACTTAATTATACATAATACATTTATATTGCATATTATAAGATACGTAAGTATTTATAAACGTAATCTATAGAAAAAGAAATCTTCAAACTACAAAACTAGTTTACTATAAATATTTTAAATTTAATTAAAAATAATAATTCTTTATGTACATATTTATGTAAGAGCTTTTTAATTTATAATAGTGTCTACACTTTTATTAATATATATTCAATAATATTATACTTATTACTATATTTTGTAAAATCCTTAAATTGTCTTCAATATACATTTGTAACTTATAAATTATAAATGACATGTCACTTTAATAAGTTTATAATATTTCTTATTTAAGTTAAACTTAAAGTTAATTTAAAATTATATATTTTTAATATCCTTATCAAATATTTATATTATGTAATATAATACTCATCATAATGTATTATTTATTAACTCTTTATTAAACACACATTTATCAATCACATTTATTATTTTTATAGTAATTATAATTATGATAAATACAATACTAGCATAGTAACCATGATATAATACTTATTATCTACCAGAATATTAACTTTTATCAGTTTCATTATGTCACCAAATCTGTTTGTCATATATATTTTTCATTTATCATAAAATTATTTTATATATTTTATATTTTTTAATAATTGATTAAAAAGGAACTATGTATTTTTATTATTTGTAAATTAGAAAATATACTCCCAGCATATGCTGTACAATAAAGTCATTTACCATAAACTAAACGTTGTTAATAATATTCACGAGCAGATATTAACGTCTTCGTTAACTATAACGAAAAGTATAATCGTTTAATAAATAATATTATGAACAATCCCTTTTCGTTTACACAGAATCCACACCGCGAATATTAGTCGTATCGAGGCGTACAACTATACGACGCCTAGGCCATAGTATCGTAGAGATGGAATCGCGACGGATACCCGATGTTAAGCCTCCGCCCGACTGTCATCGAACGCTGCTGCCCTCCTCCTCATTCGACAACGATAACAGTGACTCATCTTCTCCGGTCCGCTACGACCTTCACAAACGCTTCACGATGATGCAGACGCTCGGGGAAGGCATGTACGGCAAAGTTAAACTGGCGATCGAAAATAACACTAAAAAAAAGGTACACCCGTATATATTCTCTCACTTTTATCCAGTACATTTTTATGTCATTCATCATGATTTTCTAGAAATGAATAAACATCATTATGATTTTTTTTAATTATTTATTTATTAAGAATCTTAATATAATAGATCAATATGTAGTTTTATATTGTACATTTTTGACTTATTGACTTTTTGACTTTTAATAAAATATAAGGTATAAATAAAGTAAGTATGGATTATAATCCTTCTTGTATATACATGTTATATCATAATATATAATTTGTAAATCTATATTTTATAATTTATTTTTATTAAAAATTATCCAAATAATTTGTTCTAAATTTGTTTGAAAAAATTATAAGATTTATATTAATTTTAATATAAATTAAAACTTTCAGTGATATTATATATATATGAAAGATTATATTTGTTACTATAAGGGACGTAATTATTATTAATAACAAGTACAATACGCCTACTCTCTATCTACTGCCAATAGCAGGCTGCAATGGTAACTTTCTACTTTGATATAGTACTTTTCAGTTATATATTTAATTATATTTTAATGATTTCAAAACCAGAAATATCTATTGATTTGTATATTAAAAATGCGTTCACTTTGTTTAAATTGTATTTCTTTATAAATATATTATTAATAATATGAATTTATTTATAAATTGAGTTTAAATTGAAATATATTTTTCTATATAATATGTGTCAACATTCTAAATAATATAATGTAATACATTATATTATAATTTACACATAATCATATTTATATTAATAATGTTAAAACAAGTCACTTCATTCATTTGAATATTAATTTCAAATTGTACTCCCAACCATAATTCGATGTTAACGAATTATTCAAGCTTAAAATAAAATCATTTATAATATTTATAAACATTGATGTATAAGCGCATCTTTCATAATAAATATGAATATACTTACATACATAATGCTATTACATAATGATTAGTGTGTCTTTTGTTATCAGCACAGATTGGTGGAGAATGATGATATTTCGGAATGTTATTTAATATGTAAACACGCAATGATTATTTAAAACTAAACTTAAATTCGTTTACTAATGACATCAATGATGAATTAATTAAATTATTAATATTAAATGTAGGTGTCACCGTAACATGATAATAAGCGAATAACATTTCTAATTAATAAATGAAGTTATTAATTTTGGCCGAAAATATTAAGTTTTGTTAATAAAATTCAATCATTCTATAATCATTAAAAGAAGAATATTAATATTTATGTCAACTTTTTTCATTAATATTATATAATAGGTTAATTATATAATAATAATTATTATTAAGTAATATTGTCATAATATATTTATTGGATCTTATATAAGATTAATATTCACTTTATAATTACGAAACATAATGTATTAATAGATACTATCTACTTATTTATGGTATTTTATTACGAATCAGAATTCAATTGTTGAAGCCATATAAGTTCATTAAAACTCTATTCATTACACAATACATATAATATTGTACACGACTTATGTAATAACTACAGTTTGCTTTCATTAATATCTGTAATAATGTATTAGTGATGTTTAGGTATTTTATGTTTATATTTATCATATATAGGTATTAATTAGTTATACAGTACTATAATATATTATTCTGGGTTATATGAAATATATATATATGTGTAAATGTTTGAACTTAAAACACTAAATTCATAAATATTATTTATAAATATATTTAATTAACATAAAATGAATATGTTAGGTAAATGCTCGTAAGCATACATATATTTACATATTATAATATATGCATAAATTAGTGACTATAAATATTTGTATTTAATTTATAATATTTATAATAATCATCGTAAAATTTAGAATATGATATTTTTAAAATTTAAATAATAATAAATAGCAATTAGATTAGTTATATAATAATGTTATTTTATAATATTCAAAATAAGTGAAATAGTATCCATATAATATGTGCATGTGTTTGCGTATCTGTGAGTCTGCATGTGTATGTGTATCTGTAAGTGTGTATGTGTATACATACTAAACTATGATACTAGATTATCACACCATTACGATGTTGATTGATGATATATTTGTTTGAATATTCTATACATTTAATTTTAAGTTTAAACAAATTATATTTTTAGCAGATATATATATATATATATATATATGTAAATATATATATATAGTGTTATTTATCATCGCAATTGATATTGATATTTATTAATAACTTATAATTATATACTATTATTTAGTTCATGATTATCATTAATTATATATATATACAATAAACGCATGTATTATGTAATAGAATCACTCGACTATATCATTAATCAAGAAGTTTGCGCGATATCACGTCGCCGTCTTTCGTCGACCTTGAAATTTGAGTTAACTTGCTGTCCGGGTGGTCACATGATCTACGTACACATGTGTTTCTAGTTTGTTTGTTTGGTAGCCGGGCAACACTCGCATGTACGCATGCGTGTATAGGTACCTTCGTGTGTGCGTATGTATTAGAAAGTATACCAGCGCGCGTGTGTGTAAGCATGTGTGTGCGAGCGCATGTTTGTATATACACGTTCGTAAGATGTGATGTTGTTATGCGCTCGTGTTCTCGTGTATATACGTATGCTATAGGTGTTATTGATATGTCCCGTCATTCGTGTACAGTGGTACGGTAGTAGTAGTAGTAGTAGTAGTAGTAGTAGTAGTAGTAGTAGTAGTAGTAGTAGTAGTAGTAGTAGTAGTAGTAGTAGTAGTAGTAGTAGTAGTAGTAGTAGTAGTAGTAGTAGTAGTAGTAGTAGTAGTAGTAGTAGTAGTAGTAGTAGTAGTAGTAGTAGTAGTAATAGTAGTAGTAGTAGTAGTAGTAGTAGTAGTAGTAGTAGTGGTGGTGGTGGTGGTGGTGGTGGTGGTGGTGGTGGTAGTGGTAATGGTAATGGTAGTGGTAGTGGTAGTGGTAGTGGTAGTAGTAATAGTATTTGTAACCCCTATGCACCCCATTTGGTGCACTATTTCACTATTATATGGGTACTCGTAAAATTGTTTATAAATATTTACACAATTGTTATATACCTTTATAATATATACACATATATATGTGTGTGTGTGTGTGTGTGTGTATTTAGAAGTGTGACATGACCTACTTCTAATATCATATGTTTACGCCGGTATCATGTCGCTTCTTTGACCTTCACATCTTCCACGCTCGTGAAGGTCATGTATTACATAACGGACAAAGGTCAACTAATATCTCTTTTACTGTGGGTCATTAAGGGCAAGGTTGTGTCCTCACGTTATTGTATGCATTTACATGTAAATAGATACGAGATACGTAGGTCCGTTCAAAAGTGTGCATATCATACTATTTATTAAATTTAGCAGCTTTCTTTTGTTTTATATACTAGATATATATTGCTATAAAATCATGTTGAAATATTTCTAATATATAATAATAGATGGATACTTTTTATTTATTTTTTTTCTGAAATTTCTATTGAAATATGATTTGATCTATTAGTACCAATTATATTTGTGAAAATATCTCGAAATGATGAAATTCATATTTTAGTTAGTTATATATATTAAAATAATGTTATAGTATAGAGCTATAAAATGTTATATAGCTCTATAATTTGATCTGAAAATAACTCTTTTGAAAGCATATAGATATATCATAACATGAAAATCACTTTTGTGATAAATTAAATCATATGTAATAATTGTATGTTTCTTATCTTTATATATTACAGTATATATAATAGGTGTAATTATTTATTAAATTTTGTTTTTATTTTATTTTCATGAAATAAAGTATAAAACAAATTATTTTTCAATTGTGCCATTAAAGATACTTTAAATGGTATTTTTAGATATATTCAATTTATTTTTTTTAAGCCACACTAAAAAATACAATCTAAGATTTTGTAAAGCAAAGATATGTTATTTGTATCTATTTAACTGACATCAATTGTAATGCCGATTAGTTTAATAGAATCATTTTAAATAATTTCAAAATCGAATTCTCAAAGTATTGTAACATAATAATTAAGCATGTTACAAAATAATTATAATGATTTATCATATTTCTCGAATATGGCTGTATATTATTAAATAAATGCTTCCTATTATAAAACAATAGGAAGCAATAATCATATTCTTAAATGTACATACACTATAAATGCAATTTTATTGTATTTAAAAATGTACATACATTTTCGTTTATAATAATTTGAATATATTTTTTAAATTTACATGTAAACAAATATAAACAAAAAATTGAATTTGAAATAAATAGTCTGCAGTACAGATAGCAATTATTCATTAATTTCATGAATAAATTACAGTGACATATCTTTGCTTCACAAAATCCATGATATAATTTAGTTATAACCTGTTCATTTGTAGTTTATAATAATGGGTATATATATTTAGGCAATTAAAATTCGTTATAGCAAGAATAGGATATCTGCTCTTTCTATCTGCAATGGTAACTCTTTTTACAGCGAAATAGATACTTTAATAGAAATTGATAAAATAATAGCTTTTCAAGATATACTAGATATAATTACTTGTTAAATTTGAGTATTAATTATTTTCAAATTAAACTATTATATATATAGAAATATATAATTATATATATATGTATATTACATGTTAATATATACATAATAATAATGATATAATATTGGCTGATAATTAGTTGGTTTAACGAATGGCCTTGAGCCTACATCTGGAATATGCATAACACATTGGTATATAGAGATATAAACAACACTAGTAATGGCCTATATGTATGCACTCACATGAATGTATGAGTGTGTGTGTGTGGGTGTGTATGTGTGTGTGGGTGTGTGTGTGGGTGTGTACATATGTCTTTTATGTGTGTGTGCATGGATTATCAGATAGTATTCTACACTATCAGAATGCATATCTCATGATCATGATAATTATGATGTACATATGACTATAAGGCTTCACTTGTAGACTATGAACATGTGATCAACTGCTCCACAATGATATATATGTTCTGTATACTAGAATGGGTGTTGTTTGCATAGTGGGCAATAATGAATAAGAAATAGTGTCATTAGAAATATTTAGTAAACATTGAAAATATTAATGATTTATTGCGGAAAGTATTGAAAAGCATTAAAGTTGTCTCTCCTATCCACTCTACCTCTACTGCCCACTCTATTTCTCTTCCTCTCCCATTATGACTTTTTTAACCTCATAATCTCGCCACACTCTATCTTCTGTGGTAATATTGCTGAACCTAACATACCTCTGTGGTTCACCCTATAGTGTACATTGAACTGCCCACATAGCTGCGGCTGTTGTTGTTGTTGTAAACAAAGAGAGGCCCACATATCTGTTGTTGTTATGGTGTCCATGCTTATTGTTATTATTATAATGTGTATGTTGTTATGCTTATATTCACTATGCTTATATCACTAGTATTGATTCCAATACATTAGGCTTGTTTATACATACATACATACATATACATATAAATATATATATATATATATATATATATATATATATATATATATATATATGTACAAATATGTACAAATTCTAGAAGGATATAACTCTTCTAGGTGCTATACACTAACATTATTATTCATAGCATATCAATCCATATGTGTTTATTGAATTTATATTTCAAAAAATACCACTTAACTGTAATACACATATATATATAATAAAACTATATTATGTTTACCTTATAATTCGTAACATTATACTTATATTGAATATCATAATTAATTTATATTTATACATTAATATATATCAAATAGACGTTAGTAAAGTGATTATTAATATGTATATCTATACATGTAATAATACACATTGCTGTGATGTAATCTACATAATATTAACATAAATTTACATTACTTTTTTATATTTCTTTCGATATAACTTTTACATTTTTAATTTATGATACTTTATGACACACATTTATCATACATTATATCTATATTTATTTATTTCTATATATATATATTTATATATATATAATAATATTTATTTATTTAAATCTCATATATATATATTGAATACAATAAAAATATCAGATACAAATGTACCCCTTAAGAAGTTATAGATCTATGACTATAAGTAGACTTATATATATATTTATATATATACACAGGTACACCTAGATATACCTGGTCTACATATAATGCCATTGTGTAATAGAATTTACACATGACATACAGTGATGTTTTCTTGATATATATGTATACTGACCAGTATTCATGTGTGTGTGTGTGTGTGTATGCATGCATGCATAGTATCTGCCCTGCCCACACACACATGTCCTGTCCCCAACACTGGGTCACCCTACAACATTGTTACTGACCATTGACAGAATTGCATAGCAGATGTGTGTTTGTGTGTGTATGTAGTTACCCACACATCTGTATGCACTGTTATAACTATAGTTTTCCAACTACTACTATAGTTTATCTTCTATATATATATATAGGTATTGGTATATATTTACATACAACAATAGAACAATTGAAAATATATACAGACAACAATAGAAAATATGCCCTATTACTGTGAAGCCATTTTGGAGGAACAAAAGCATACCAATGTAATAGAGAAGAAAACAACACCGAAAACAAACAAACATTCCTCTAATAAATATGATTATTCTAATTATTATTATGCATATCTATGTGTGTATACTGGTTAGGAGCTTTGCATCAGTGCACTTACCAATCATAGCCGTGTGAACCCAACATAGGTGTATCTCCCCCTCTCTCCCTCTCTCTCTGGACACTAGTGCTGTGGTCAGTGATCGCATGCGTATATCATATCGTATAGGCATCCATACATACTGTCCACGCTAAATATCACGGCATGACTGGAGAATGTCAGTCAGATTTAACATGGGCTGTGTGCGGTAAATGCGCAAATATTTATTTATGATTACAAATTAAAAAAATGTTATTCAATATATATGATTTAACATGACATACATATATAGTGAAAAGAGGTATTTTTTATTTAGATTTAATTTTTTTTTTTAATTTTAAAATCATTCTTAAAAAAAATGTTGGAAAACTCATTCTGAGATTATATAGATGAAAATAAGTATTATTTCATGACATGAAGATGATCGGCCCATCTTAGTATGCATGAAGGCATGGCTAATATTATACAATATAGCCATGGATAATATACACATCCAATTAAAAATAGTGTACCACAATGACCACAGACAATATCAGTGTACATTGCACCATCCTCTATTTAATACATTATTAACACTATTGTTACATGTCCCAGCAACTATGATTAGGTATGATGTAATCAGGCGAAGAGGAGACTCATGATGTAATAGTGACATCATCTCTTAGTCATAATTATAGTTATGTAATCAAATGTTTCAAGTCATATTATGATAGTAATTACATCAATCATTACAACAATGTAAAATATTTTATACATTTATTTATATTTATATATATATATATATATATATATATATATATATCTGTATTTATCGGATAAATATCTTAATAGTATGACCTTATTATCGGATATCATATGAAAATCCACTACCTATATATCATATTAATGTACATATATATTTATATATATATATAATATATTAGTTTATAAAATACATTAATATTTAGTTTTCTGGTTTTAAATATTTCGCTATTGGTATATTAATAGAGTGGTAATTAGTAATTTACATAATATTATAATCTATTATCCATCTATAATATATAGCCAGGAATTATTATTTTAGATTTTAACATTTGTGAAATTTTACATGTTTTTGGGTTAAATAATTGCATTTATGTTTCTGTTAGAATAACTAAATCTATTTATCATTGATTGATTAACATTATTTAGTGTCAATAAATTATCCTATATCTAAAAAAAATATTCACTCATTCTAAATATATTATGAAATTAAAATTCATTATAATAAGAAGAACATAACCAAAAACCATACAACAGTTATAAAAAGCCCAAAAACTATACGTTAACATTTTTTTTTAGCTAACTCTAATAATACAGCTTAATTTAATTAGGCCAAAGCACAGTCATTAGAGCGCGGTACATTAACAAACATTGCTTTAATGCTGCGAAAGTGTCGACTACATTACACAGTGCTATCTATTCTATTTCTCATCATCCGCCGTTATTATCATCATCAATATCGTGCATTGTTTGTATGATCGTCATAGAAACACAATGATTGCATTGTTACAGCGGCGACGGCCGAAGCAGCGATACTAATGAGGTAGAGAGGAACACACGCGTGGCACTGGGGCGGGGGGGGGGGGACATCGCTTAAGAGTAACGCACACGCGCACGAGTATCACATCGTGTGTATGACTTCGTGTGTGCTGCATTACACATTGTCACGCGCGCTACGCGATTTAGTATGCGGTGTGTCCTTATATATGTCCTTATATGTGCAGTTCTCGGCGTCGCTTTATCCGTGTGATTCCGTTACGTCGTGACATCATCGTAACAGCTTTATTAACGGCTATATTCACCGCGCTAAACGGCCTACGAAAAGTTATCGAGATATATATATATATATATATATATATATATATATATATATATATATATTCGATTCGAGTTAACCTAATATTTCGTATACGATTTAAACGAATCGTATTAACGACATTTACGCACAAGTGATAATCGATAAACCCCTAAGATGTACGGTACACAATGTATATACGCCGCGAGAATGTATACATTGTACGCCGGCATACAATCGTCATGCCCCGTATTCATATCTTACCTCGCTAATTGCATTATATTGATATTATTCTGAGGTAAGTACATCGCATGTATAATATATCATATTATATATAATATTATATATATATGCTTATTATTAAAGCTTGACCGATTATACACATACATATATATATATATATATGTGTGTGTGTGTTTTGTGTATGCGTAAGCGTATGTATATGTGTTTACATATTGAGATAAATTATTGTAAGTGGATCTGATTGGGCCACTACCGTGTATAATAATGGTACGATATCATCATCGTGTTAGAGTTACATCATTAATAGGTGGTAATTACCAGTGCGCACAGTGCACGTGTACTCGCGTGTGTGGGCGCGTGTGTGGGCGCGCGTGCGTGGGTTTAAGTGGTCGTTATAGGTATATAATTATCAATTCTCGAAATAATGATATATATATATTCCGCGTAATGTAATAGAGATAGAGCGTACGTCCGCATTATATGTGTGTATATATACATTTATATGTGTAATAATGGGCACGATATTAACTGGGGTGGTAGGGGTCCCCCCCTCCCACTGTTTTATTAGGGTGCTCCTTTATTTAGCCCCTCCATTATTATTAATACGGTACCGATGAAGAGTTTATAAATCCTATAAACCATTATAAAATATCGACAACAACAAAAAATCATTCATTATGGGTTCTTATATGTAATATAAGTATTTTATATCTACATATATATATATATATATTAATGTATTCTAAATATAAATTTCAATTACAAATCTAGTTTTGCAAGAGTTGAATATTACATGAATAGTATTTTATAAGATATTATATTTATAAGTATCACATACTCAGCATTGCGGTATTTTTAGAAATTGAATAGTGATATTGCTAAAATAATATGTTTACAAAGATACACATTTCATTAGTGTATTAATTGTTAAGATAATAGTTACAATAGTATTGCGCATACTTTAAAAACATAATTACAAAATTAAAATACTTAGTGTAATTTCATATATGTTGTTTTTATGATATTTTGTAATAGTATTAGTGCAAGAAATAACATCTATATACTTAAAATAGAATACCATATTACAAAGATATATGCTTACTCTATAATATCGAATACTACAACACTTTACCCTATTAGTATGAAATGTTAAATTTAATATTAAATAATATAATGATATTAAGATAATAATATAAAATATTTAACAACAATTAAAAGAAACTGATAGAAAATTGGCCTACTAAACAGATGATGACTTATGAGATCAATCTAATAAGTACATATTGTTTACTATGTAGATAACATTTATATTTATATACCAACATATTATATAACATTATATAATGAAAACTTAAGCTAGAAATTTATTTCTGAAAAATAATAATTTCTAATAATAAAATCTATATTATATAATTATAACTATATACTTTATTTATTTACAAAAAATATTTACATTTTATTATCTATATATAATTTGCATATACTCTGAAAGTATTATCAATGGTCATCAAAGGGTTCCAAAGTCAAGGAGATCTAAAAAAATGATAAAAAAATATCAGAGATATAATATTCAAAAAGTTGACACTTAATTTCTGGTTAATAAATAAAAATATCAGAGATATAATATATATTATATATACAATATGCGCGTAATAAAATAAAATTAATTAACAATATTATCGCTAGTGATACCAAATGATATGTATATTATAATATATTATAAGATTATAAGTATAGATAAGATGAGATAATTTCAACCCATATTATTTCAATCACATTTTTGAAACTGATTAATACATATTTCATAATATTTTATACAGGCTTGCAGCGAATAATTAAAATTCATGCTAGAGGAAAGTGGTTAATTTTGTATGAAATATTATACATCATTTAAAACAAAATTAATTAGATTATGATATATAATAAAATATGTCGTCGTTAAAAAGTAAAATTGAAATTTACGCCCATTCTTATTAATAACATAACTCTATCGCAATACTTCCCAATGATCATACTAACAGTATTAATCTAGCACATCCTAAGAGTGTCCTATATGTCACTTTACTACAAACTCTACTCCAGTCGTTGCCATGTATTTGAATTATACGAGTCGCTTAAAGTGACCGATAGTGCACTATATATATCTCTGCATGCATTGCAACGTTAATCTTCTCAATGTTTCAACCCACCTCGTTGCCCAACTCACCGCGTTTAAACAACAACGACAACATTGTAGTACGCGATCAAGACGATCAGAAAGAATCGCATAAAGACCAACAAAGACATGCAACACGTCAGACGAGAGGTCGCCATTATGTCGGCCCTACAACATCCTCATATCATATCCGTTTACGAAGGTTACTATCCGTTAACATTAGTACTGAGTTAGCGGCGCGATATCTAGGCCTAAGTACGATCAGATTACATCGTAGCGTAGTGATTGTGATTATTTATTTAGAGATCGGTGAATATCCGATCGAATATGGAATTTAAATATTTGAAAAACTAATAACTTAATTTATTTCAATTGGAGAACATTTATCTCTTATATTCTTACTTAATTATGTAACCTATTACAAGATAAACCATTACCATTACGTAATACTATTATGCTATACTTGATGTTAATTACATACAAACTGTGTTATTGTCTGGACTAGTATGTGTTGATTGCATAACTACACTGTTTAGCTGCACTTATGTTCCAGCCTGTGGTCCACACAACTATCACTACCTGTATGGGTACCACTAATAGTATCACTACCTGTAACATAACCTATTGCCCCTACTACTACTACCACTTCCCACCACTACTACTACCATCACTGCACACTACTACTACAATTGCTAACTAATATTGCTACCATTGCCCACCACTATTACCATCACTTCCCACTATTATTACCACTGCCCACTACTACTACCATTGTCCACTGCCCACTATTACTACCATCATTACCCACTACTACTACAACCACTGCCCACTACTACTACCACCACTGCCCCTACTACTACTACTACTACTACCATCACTGCCCAATACTACTACCACTGCCCACTACTACTACCATTGCCCACTACTACTACTACTACTGCTTCGTGATGATTACATAACTTATATTTCTGTATTCACATGTTTATGAAGAGCAACACGTGTATAGTCGTGTACGTATGTATGTATTTATATATATATATATATATATGAGGTTGATTATCTCAAAACTAAAATTGATACCTTAGAAAATAGCCTTATTGCTGCCAGTATTAGATCTGATGATATTGATCAGTATTCTAGGAGAGACAACTTAAAAATTGCTGGTCTTATAGTTGAAAAAAACGTATCATATGCTGATGCTATAATAGAATTTGGATCCCAACTGGGAGTTCATATTGTACATACAGACATTAGTATAGCGCATAAGTTAACTACCAAGAGTAAGTTATCAAGCACGTTAGTACGCTTTAATAGACGTTCAGTGCGTAATGATCTCTACCTAGCACGAAAAAAGATAAAAGATACATTAAATTATAAAATCTATATTAATGAAGATCTAACTCACAGAAGAAGTAATTTATTACATTCCTTAAAACGTGATGAGTTAACTAAAAGTTCATGGTCTTATAATGGATTTATATGTTGTACGCTAAAGGATAATGATGATGTCATTTTGACAATAAAATCACCTTACGATCTCATCAAACACTATAAATATGATATCAATAAATCAAACTATTTTTTCCCCGTTGATAAATGTTGACTATTTATTATTATAATTTTAAACTTAACAATAATATTTTATTCAAAAAAAATCAGTTTATGTTTTTGTTTTTTACTTTTAATTTTCCATGCTCGTTATAAATATATATATACATACTCATTTAATTATTTTATTCTATATAAAACCTTCATATATGCTTTTAATTTTACAATTTTATACTTCTTTATAATCATTTTTATCTTACATTTCTATTCATATTTATTTTATACATCTTATTTACTTTTTACACCTGACCATGATTGATAATCAATTTCATAATGATCCAACTCTTTGCAATGATCCAGAGAATCTTAATTATAATTTTGACCATGTTTCTCCTTATATGTCGATGAATGAACTTAATAAATTAAAATACAACTTAAATACGTTATCAGTACTACAATTAAATGGTAGAAGTATAGTTAAAAACTTTGATAATTTAAAGTTATTACTTAAATCTATACATAATACATTTGATGTTATTTCAATATGTGAAACTTGGTTCAATGAATTTAATATGAATCTATTTGAATTACAGGGATATACCTCTTTTCACACTTTTAGAAATCACAAAAAAGCTGGTGGCGTCTCTATTTATATTAAGAGTTCATTTTCTACAAATAAAATTGTCATTCTATCTCTTAGTAACCTTTACATTGATACAATTACTATAGAAATTAAACTTGATACTAGAAATATTATAATCAGTTCAATTTATAGATCTCCCTCATTGGAAAAAGATTCTTTTGTTTATCTAAATAATTTTATTGAAAAATTCAATGTATATAATAGGTAAATAATAATTCAAGGTAAACATATATTTCTCTGTGGGGACTTTAATATAGACATACTTAAAGCCAATACTATTACAGATTCTTTTTTAAACACATTGCAATTACAAAACCTATTTAAGTCTATAAATCAACCAACACGTATCAGTAATAATAGTTCTACATTGATTGACAATATTTTTTATAATGGAAATTTTTCTTATATTTCATCTGGTATTTTACAATATGAATTTACTGATCACTTGCCAATTTTTATCTTAATGAAATTAAATAAAATACGTTTCAAATGTAAACAAAATGTTCCAATTATAACTCACAATATAAATAACACTAACAATGTTAATAAATTAATGAAAGAACTTAATGAGACAAACTGGACATTTATAAAATCTGAAGATATTAATATTTCTCTTGACCTTTTTATTACACATTTTAGTAAAATTTATGATAAAACATGCCTTAAAAAACATAAATCTAATAATATTTTTCGCAAAAAAGATATTCCTTGGTTTACAAAAAGTTTAAAGAAAGCATGTAGGAAAAAACAAAAGCTGTATATAAAATATATAAATAATAGAAATGATAATAATCTTAGGATATATAAAAAATATAAAAATGATCTCACGAATATTATAAGAAAGTGTAAAAAGGATTTTTATACTAAATCTTTGGATAACAGTAAATCCATTAAAACTACATGGTCAATTATAAATTCATTGATAAATCCTATACAAAAAAAGAATACAAAAATATCAGTACTTGATATACATGGAAAGGAAATAAAAGATGAAACAATAGCAAATAAATTTAATGAACACTTTATACAAGTCGGTAGTAAACTAGCTAAGAACATTTGTTCACCTAATACATCGTTCAACGACTACCTTAAAAATAGTAATTATTATTCATTATTTTTATCTCCAATCACATGTAGTGAGGTCATTAAAACTATTGATAATTTTTCTCCAAAAATATCTAAGGATGAACTTGATATATCTATGAAACTCGTAAAATTAATCTCATCCACTATAGCTGAACCTTTAACATATATTTTTAATCTTTCTTTTTCAACAGGCACTTTTCCAAATTTGTTTAAAAAATCCAAAGTTATTCCCATCTATAAATCAGGTAATAAAAATGACTTTAATAATTATAGACCCATATGTTTGAATATTCAATTCTCGAAAATCTTAGAAAAATTGTTTTTTTCAAGATTACTTTCTTTCTGTGATTTTCATAACATAATTAGTAGTTCACAATTTGGGTTCAGGAAAGGCTTCAGTACCCTCCATGCTATAGAAACCCTTCAAAAAGCTATTATTGATTCTCTGATCTCCAATAAATACTGTGTTGGCCTATTCATTGACTTAAAAAAAGCATTTGACACAGTCAACCATGAAATACTCTTAAAAAAGCTTGACTTTTACGGTATAAGAGGATTACCTCTATCATGGTTATCATCATATCTTAAAGACAGAAGTCAATTTACAAATTATAATAACTGTATGTCTACTACTACTAATATAGATATCGGTGTCCCCCAAGGTTCTATTCTTGGGCCGCTTCTTTTTCTTATATTTATTAATGACATGCCGACCTGCTCTATTAATAATACGTTTATACTATTTGCTGATGACACCAATATTATAATTAGTGATTGTTCAGCCAACAAACTAAAAGTTAAATTACAGCTGACAATTAATGAAATAATGTTATGGGTAAAATCAAATAAGTTGACAATTAACATTGATAAAACTCACTGCATGTCATTTAGAAATGATATAGAATTTGAAATAGAAATTGAAAATGAGCTTCTAGTTCAAGTATCTGAAACAAAGTTCCTTGGACTAATCATTGATAATTCATTGAACTGGAAATCTCATTTTCAATTTCTAAAGAATAAATTATTAAAAATATATTGGATCATAAAAAAATTATCATTCTGCCTTAATGAATCAGCTATGATTAAACTTTATTATGCACTTTTTTATCCCCATTTAATTTATTGTTTAGAAATTTGGGGGCATACATATAAATCTAATATAGACTGTATTCATGTTATACAAAAAAAAGTATTAAAATTAGTTTTTTCTAAACCTATAGATTTTAGTTCAAAAAAATTATTTATTGATCATAAGTTATTAAATATCTTTGATTTGTGTAAATATAAAACACTAATATTTATGCATAGAATATATTATAAAACTTGTAGTCCAAGTATTTATAAACATTATAAAAGAATAACTAAAAAAAAAATTAATACAAGAAGTACTTTTGATTTCATTCAACCTTATAATAAATATAACTATATGAATAATTCTTTAATGTCATATGGACCAAGACTTTGGAATGAATTAAATATTGATAAAAGAAAATTAGTATCTATTTCCCTTTTCAGTAATAATATTTTTAATTATTTTTTAACCTTGTGATTTTTTAATCTACTATTATTTTTCTACTTCAAATTATATTTTAACATTTTTTTAATTTTTAATAAGTTTACTATTTTTAATAAATTTTATCTTTACTCAGACTTTTACATTGATTTCTCCTTTTTATCCATATTTTATACTATAATTACGCTTTTATATAATATTATATACTATTTTTAATACATTTTATCTTTACTCAGACTTTTACATTTGACATTTTTACATTCATTTCTTCTTTTTTCCATATTTTATACTATAACTACTCTTCGACTTATGAAAACTATCTAAATATTTTTTACTTTGTGTAGATAATTAGTAAATTTATTTTTGAATATTTGCCAAACATATATTTATTATTCTTTTTATTAAATTTTCATATATTTACTCTTCTTAACCTTTCTTGTCTGTTTTTAGTTTTTTAGTCGTTTTAGTTTTCTTAATGTTTATTTTGTTTATTTTTATATATTATATGATGATTTTTGATAATTTTTTCAAGTCCTTCATAAGTACAATTATTTGATCTTATTCATAATTAGATTTAGTGTAAACAGGAAGTCAACTTAGATATAACATTATGTTATATATAGTTTATTCTTTATTTCAGGAATTTATTATTCCAATTATAATTGTACTTTTTAGGACTTGTCAAAATAATAAAGGATAATTGTCTCGATAAGCTCTGCTTCTACAATTACCCGGTTGTTAAAACCAAATCTGATAATAATAATAATAATATATATATATATATATATATATATATGAATGTGTATATGCATATATGTATGTATGCATATATATGTGTATATATGTGTGTGTGCATATGTGTGTGTGTGTGTGTATGTGTGTGTGTATATGATGTTCATTAATTAAATATTTATTATTATATCAACACGAGTATATGATATGTGTATTGTGTTTTAATTAAATATATACCTATGTACCAGTGTATCATACCCATCTCTTTCATACATATGATATCTAATTACTCTATAATATTTGTGTGTGCATTATTTTATCATCGTTTTTTAATAATATTTATATAATTATTTTAATTTTGTGTTCATTTAACGTATCAACTTCATTATAAAATTAAAAGACGATATTTTTTTAATTAAAAAATAATTTAATTTTGATTTTTCATTAAAAAGTTTGTAATTACATTACAGCGAAATGTATTTTATTTTAATAATCACGATTGGTATAATACTGTTGTAATTCAAATAAAATCTATAATAATGTTATAATCTTTCTTATCCCGATAATTAATAACATATACGTATATGAAATGTATATACTAATTACTTATAACGTTTTCTTAACGTTACGCTATTTTAGACTACGTAACTTTTCCGACGTGAAACATACTCATCAATTACCGATCGTTGGTTATCATCTGATCATTCCTTATGTACAGTACCAGCACCCTTCATATTGCCAGCCGCCTGTGTGTATCTATGTATTAGTTTTTATACGTAATATGCTAATCGGGCCTATAAATCAATGTAGGACTCCATCGCTAACAATGCTCTCTCGCCTATCTGCCATATGTATTTACATGTATATATAGTTATGATAACACTGAAAAGCACTATACATATATTCGATGTCGTCGTGCATTACGTCACGGTTCAGATCACAATGGAGTGGAAATATGTAAATTAACGAAAAATTATATTTAATATACGATAATAAATTTTGAATACTATCAATTGTTTATATAAATATTGTAAAATCTATGATGATAGATATGATAATATTATTATTTACAGGTCAAAAGTGAATAGTTAAGTTTGATTAAAAGAATTTTAGTAACAATCTAAACAATGATATAGAACAAAAGTAATTTTTCCCATCTATCCAGCAAATCAATAATGTAAACAAATTTCCAAATAATAAATATCATAAACAAATTTCCAAACAATAAATATCATAAACAAATTTCCCAACAATAAATATTGTAAACATATTTTCAAACAATAAATATTGTAAACAAATTTCCAAAAATAAATATCATAAACAAATTTCCAAACAATAAATTTTGTAAACAAATCTACAAATAATAATACACACATAGTGTATACTATTAAATGACAATCATTGAATTTATTTAATATATATTATCTTCATATAGATATTATTCTCGCGAACAATAATGCGTACAGTAGCTATATAGCACTAACGTTGCCATGACACTTACCTAGATATCCGTGTTATTGGATAACAGTGAGGTGTCATCTATTAGCGAGTAATACGTCACGACCTTTGTTTCAATGTAAACATCATGACCTATAGAAGTACCTAGTGATGTTATGCTAGTCGTTACTATGGTGATAGAGTGACACAAGATTAATATGCTAGTATCATGGGGCCAGTTATTTGGAGAGGAAAATATTTTCTTAGCATAATCCTTAGCTATCTACCTAATATTAAATATTGTATTAGCAATATCTTTAGATATCTCCGTAATGTTAAATATTGTCATAGATATTGACATAGGATAATTGTTTTCTCCTAACAAATGTACATTGATCTTTAATTAATATCCAGGGGATTAAAGTGTTCAAATCCGATAAAAATCTATAACAATATTATAATTTATTTTGTACTAGTTTTTATAAAATACATAAAATAATCATATCTATTATAAGTATTATATAATTATAAAGATAAGAAACATATAATTATTACTTATTATTTATATTATCAAATAATTGAATATTCATTAGTAAGATTATAGATGCATTTTACTCGGAATTTACTCATTTTACTGGAATAAATAATGTATACTATAAATTCACTACTTCTATGCATTCAAGAATTATTCTCAATAATATTATAGCTATTCTATTACTGTTGATACACATATAACTTACATAATCATGAATAACACTGTTAACAACACTGTGTCTAGATATTCTCATCAATATAATTGCTGCTAATAGATAAAATCATATTTCTATAGAAATACCAGAAAAAATAAAACAAAAAGTTGTTGTCCATTATTATATATATATAATTATATTTTATATTATAAATATCTATCCACGATTCTATAGCTATATTTAGTATATAAAATAGTGAACCAGCTGACTTCGATGAAGAGTACGATGTTCTCACACTTTTGGATGGCCTATCTATTTACATGTAGACGCGTACAATGTAGTGCGGTCGATGCAACCTTCTTAATCGTTATTAAATATCTATAATAAGAAAGTATCATTTGACTAAAAATAATAATCTTTAAAAATTAATAAATATATCATCTTTTTATTATCTAAGCATTTAGATTTTTAAACGTCAGTTAGTTTGTTAGTTATAATTTTATTAACCGGATAGACTTCCCTAGTATAACTAATAGGACATTTACTAATTACCTAGTTCTTATATTACAATGTTAACTACGAAATAATAAATCATGCATCCAATAGTAAGGATCATGTAATATGCTTCAATCTTTATAATTGTTATATGATATACAATTATAAATGCACGCAATTAGTGTAATTATTGCATGCTATACAATCATTAGTAAATAACATACACTCATTGTATATGTTATATCATAAGTGTGATAGAAATCACTGCAAAATGTACTGCTGAATATTTATGGCCATCCCCTTGATATATATATTGTGTGTCTATATATATACATATATATATATATATATATATTATTTGATATGTGAAAACATTATATATTTATCCCGTGTTCCTTTTCGAAATTGATTTAATCTAATTTAAAGAAATTCACTTTTTCAGTACGCCACGCAATCGATATCGTAACTATTCGTATATCATGATGAGCAATCAGTATCGGTACATATCTATATTGATTTAGTACCTACGTTTTTATATAACAATGAACACATCTACGACGCTGATAATTCGTAATGATATAAACACACACACACATATACAGATAAATACACACACACACACACACACACACACACACACACAGATAAACACACACACAAGTACAGTACATGACGTACACATATAAACCATGCACGTATGTCCTATCATTCACTACTAGGCGCTGCGTTACTCGCGTTTAATAAGTTGTTACGTCGGCATGATAATGCACATTATTGATCATCCTTATGTAATCGGATTTATCATCTTCCTCCTCCCGCTCTTCCCCGGCCACTTCCTCCTCCTCGGCCAATTGGTGGCTTCGCATTCCAGGAAAACATCGCCACTACTACCATTATTATTGTGGTAGTCGTTAAAGAACGTTACTGAACGCGGCTAGAATAAGGCTAGAACAATTATCTCGATAGTGGCCGGTATTGATTATTGTCATATCCCCCCACCGATGAGCAATCTCTCTAACATCATTATCTGATTCAGCATCTCACAGCATCTCTCCATCCCTCCATCAAGATAAGCACTAGGCATCTACTATTGCTGAGGTCGGTGTGTGTACCTATTGATACGGCATTGTTAATTGATGCTTCAGCGAATGTGTAAGCATCTTCAATATCACCACACTGAATAGACTAGTAGTTGTTGTGGGTATGGGAGGGTTGTTATATCTCAATCTATCTATCTACCCTGCACTATCCTGTCACTTATCTATATTTCTAGTTACCCCTATAGTAATTCTTCACTCTACAATACAGTTACACGTTACATCGTCGCATGATGATATAGCATGTCACTATACCCTAAGTTACATCACTATAAAGCCCCTCACTATTACATAATAACTAAGATACCCCACCCCATTTAATATACGTATGTCTTCAACGGAACCAAGATTTACGAGCAAGCGTCTCATGTGTTGTGTGGTGTGTGTAAGTGTGTGTATGTGTGTGTATTCACGATGGTAAACATAACTGGTGCTATACAAGTGTAAGAGGCAGTGATAGCACTGTACATCACTACCATTACTACCACTATGATATGTGCTAATCACATAAACTATGATTATATCACTATGATTATATCACTATGATGTATACAACAATGGCAAAGCTTACACGTCACTATCGCTGATACCATTAGCACTGATGTCACTGTCACTACCATTTACTATCAAACTGTAGTAGCTACTACCACCGGTGCTACACTTGCTGGCTGTATACAACACCACCGCCACCACCACCGCCACCGCCACCACCACCGCCACCACCACCGCCACCACCACCACCGCCATAATTACATCACACCAGCATTGCTAAGCTGCTTCTGCTTCTGTGTCCTGCTAATTCCCTTGGGAGGTTTGCCCACCAATAAATCATATCAATTGCCCCTGCCCTGATACAGGAAATATGCAAATCACAGAATTATCTGCAGATCTGTCAATCATTTCCGTGTAATAGCATAAACAAATCATACTTTCTGTATAAACATATAAATGCATATACGCATATATATATATATATATATATATATTATTATCTTAATATTTAGCTATTAATTTCTATTAATATTAATAATATTAATCCAATTTTATAGAGGAAATATGTTATCAAATATCAATATTAAACCCACATATATATATCTACAATATTTATGTTGCACACACCCACACCTACACACACACACACACACACACACTTAATGATATACCAGAGATCAGTATAGACACCTTAGTCACTGGCTGATGACTCATACCTAGTGAATCATCACGAGTGTTATTATGTAACAGATCATTATGTCATCAACACCACTGTAGCCTGCATCATGG
Organism: Osedax fenrisi; assembly: GCA_964019155.1. Lineage (NCBI taxonomy): Eukaryota > Metazoa > Annelida > Polychaeta > Sabellida > Siboglinidae > Osedax > Osedax fenrisi. The sequence goes on along the minus strand of OZ025240.1, from coordinate 61,058,743 downwards.
GTAGTAATCACTTCTGACCAGAGATGATGATGATGATGATAATCTTCACCAGTGTGGGTGCGAGTGTGAGAGAGTGGGTTTGTGAGTGTGTGTATGTGTGTGTGAGATAGTGGGTATATGAGTGTGCAAGTGTGAGAGAGTGGGTTTGTGAGTGTGTAGGTGTATGTGTGTGTAGGTGTATGTGTGTGTAGGTTTATGTGTGTGCGAGTGTGTGAGAGTGGGTGGGCTGGTGTTGGTGTGGGTGAGTGAGTTGGTGTGTGTAGGTGTGTGTGTGAGAATGGGTGCCAGTGTGAGAGAGTGGGTGGGCTGGTGTGGGTGAGTGTGTGCATGTGTGAATAGGTGTACATGATTAAACAATAGGTATCTGATGTCAGTGCTGCTGCTGCTGCCTCTCTACCATATCACTCTACCTATATAATCATTTACTGCCTGATAATACTATTATTTATATTACTAGTATTACCGATTATATTACTACTACTACTACTACTACTTATATTACTACTATTACTGCTTATATTACTATTACTGCCCTCATGTAAAACAATAGTATTGTCCCCCCCCCCATTAATACACCCCATTCTCTATAATATAATAACTACACTCTCGTACAACTATAGTACTCACCCCACAATGTGTGTGATATCAGGGGGTAGAGGGGGGGTTTGCACCCTACATCCCACACATCACACATCAGAAATATTTCGCCAAATCACCATCACCATCCCTACTACTACATGTCCTGCCCTACCCTACCCCAACTTCCAAACATCACACCCTAGTAACTATCACAGCCTAGTCCGTCCTTCCCACCCCCTCTACCAGTATTTCAGCGAGAAGATAATAATGCTGATAGAATACATTAGTGGTGGGAACCTAGTACCCTCACTCCCCTATATCCATCCCTAACCCCTCTCCCCCCCCCCAGTATTTGAGAACAGCGAGAAGATAATAATGCTGATAGAGTACGCCAGCGGGGGAGAACTATACGACTACATCAACGCCCGTAACGGTCTGATCAGCGACGACGCCCGACACTTCTTTAGGCAGATAGTGTCCGCCGTACACTATCTACACTCGGTTTGTACATAGGTGGCGACGTTAGTACTGTACCTCATCTTAATGTAAAGAGCACACAATATGCTAATGTACGCTTACTATATTACAACTCGGAAATATATAATATATTATTTTAATATTTAATAATGAATCCAGGAAATATTCATAGATATATTTTTGATTTATATATATATATATATATATATATATATATATATATACATATATAGAGTTGAGTTGATTGTATCTATATTGTATTTATATTGATACAATCATTAAAATTATTCATTGAACTAACGTGTGGTCCATTTTTATCTATTTTTTTAATAATTATGACTAATAAAATGTACTTCAAAGTAGTGAGGTGGAGTTGTTTTATTGGATTAATATGCAAATTACCCCAACCCCATATGTACACACATATATATATATATATATATGAGTGTGTGTGTATATATGTGTATGAATGTATGTATATTTACGTTTGAACTAGTGATTCAGATTAATTACTGACTTCACATATAAATGTGCATGTATCGAAGGAGAAAGGTGTTTTTTACGGACCATGTCAATTACTTAACAAATTAACCTTTATTTTAGTTAGACGATTAATAGCTTAAAACGTTGTACGCATATTAATGTGAATATTATCGCAGAAATTAAGTATTATTATTATGTAATAATCGGTAGATAAGTTATTTACTATGGTGTGAAAGTGATTTATGCGTTGAAAAGAATGCGTCTAAAACCTGCACCACAGCACGATAATAACGATAGCAACTCCTACAGAACAACATCGTACATCGCGATCTCAAACTAGAAAACATCGTCCTAGACGGTCACGGAGATATCAAGGTTAATGTCAAGAAGTCAAGGTCATTGGTATTTCACATTCGCTTGCATCCCACGCAATGGTAACTTTTATTTCGTTACATTATGTGGTTTTACATTCCGACGTATACGCTTTTCAGTGTATTATCGTGTTTCCTATGGTAATTATCGATAAAACACCAGTTATTAATTGTACATTACAATGATACTGCTATCGTATGCAATGCAATACGACGATGGTTTCAGACATTACCAGTGTGATGTATTCTGTATGACCAGACCTCGTTAATAGTCAGCCTTATTCACTTAGCAGTACTGGGTGATCACTATAGTTTAGCTAGCCATAATAGTAATGTATGTGGTAAGCATTGTATGTGGTAAGCATTGTGAGATAAGCATTATATGGGATAAGCATTGTATGATAAGCACTATGTGAGATAAGCACTGTGTGTGATAAGCACTATTAGATAAGCATATGACCTATGACCTATTGACTACCGCGCACACACACACAGATTGCAGATTTTGGCCTTTCGAACATTTGCTCCAAGGATGCGCTGCTGAACACATTCTGCGGCAGTCCTTTATATGCGTCCCCTGAGATAGTCAACGGTCAAGCCTATCACGGTCCAGAGGTCAGTCAGCGCGACCTTCACTAACCTTGACACTATAGCCAGTTAATGTGTGCTAGTGTACATCCCTGCTAACTTTCACTAAAGATGCTATTATTACTATGTTCTTCCTTGAGCCACAGATGTATATTCGCTTATATGGCTCGCAATGGTAACCACTATGGAATGTGTTCTTTGAAACCATTTTAATTCTAATATATATTATATTCCAGTAATATGAGAATATTAAACGTGAAATAAACGTTAGTCTAGTGCATTCGGTGCATTATGTTATTAAGAGCAGGGGATCAAGTCACAACAATAAATAGAGTAATAAATCCTCAAACAATACCTATTGTAAACATAACTGCAAACAATAAATAAAATATAGTATACTATTAAATGACAATCGTTGAATGTATATTATCTTGATATAGGTATTACTTATGCATATATATGCTGAATATAGGAGATTTATATTTTACTAAAATTATAATAACTTTTGCAATATATAAAATAATAACTTATTATTTAAATTATTTTTTTGGAATCCTGCACACTGTATGCAATTCGACATTTTTGTGTGTGTTATATTTAAAATGGATTAGAAGCATATTTATAATAAATAGCTATTTTAATACTAGTAATTATATATATATATATATATATATATATATCTATATTGTTATTCTTATTTGGTGGAGTCCTTTCATCCCATCCAGGAACTTAGATGAAGTTTTCACTTATAACCATATATGGCTCTAATGTCCCTTTGAAGCCGCTCTCATGTTAAGGCATACATGGTTTTAACGAGAGCCGATCATTTATTTATACACAATTATATAAAATCACTTCTAAATAATATTTTAAGACCCATTTTATAAAATTAATTAATGGTCCGGACGAGGCTCGGACCCTTGCCCTACTGCTTGTGTGTCTGACGCCTTAGCCACTGAGCCACACAGGCAGTTTATATATTATTTATATATATATATATATATAAATAATAAATAGGGTTTATTTTATTATTATAATTCTATTGAAATGTATATTTACAATTACTACTAATTATATTTATGAAAATATCACTCTAATTTATAATTTATATATATGTTCTTTATAATTAATTTATATATAATAGTTATAACTATAATAATGTTTTCTGTTTATACATGCCTAGTTTGTGTATCATTTAGAGTAAAAAGTATTTACTAATTACCATTTTAAGTTTCATTATTTTTAAATGTAATAATTTATATCGATAATAGTATCTTTCTTTAAATAAATCCCTTTCATTCGTATGTAATATCACATTATTATATACAATAAATAAATGTTAACAATTTGGTTTTTATTTTTTTTAAATCATCAATATATAAGTTATAAAATAATATACATTAGTTATGAATAAATTATTTATTTATTTATTTAATCATAACAAGTTCAAACACTGCTTTTAATATTATATCTAGAAGCTTTTCATTGACAATATATTGATAGATACTAAAAACATATAATAAAGCAGCATTATTTAGTAATTGAATATAAATAAACTATTTATTTCTTTTTTTATAACTGTGAGATACCCTCAAGTGTAATAAAGTATGTTATATTCCTAATACAGTTTAGTTTCATTATTATAAGTTATATAAACATATGAAAAGTTATCACCATTCATTATATATTACTATTATTGCTATCATTAAACATCATGAACTTGTACATCTAGTTAGATACATCTATATAGATACTGTATATAATGTATACAATACATTAATATTTATATTTATATATTCTTGAAATTTATTAAATTATTTATAAAATATTTCAAAATATTTCTCATGGCTTAGTTTATACATATTTGTATAAAGCATCTTACATTAATGATAACAGATAGATAACATACAGATAAAATTATATAGTATTCATTTAAAAAGTGTGAAAACCAATTAATATACATTATAAATAATTAATTACACAACAAGTTTTTATCGAATGATTATACTCAAGTTTCCTCTGCACAATAATATTAAATTATCTTAAAAATACTATATACCATATATGTAAATACCATTATATTATTTATTTCTTTATTTCATTGTTTATTTAAATAAAATATATTATCTTTAGCAAATATTTTAATTAATACTATATACTTTTGCTTAAATAAATTTGATACATTAGTTAAAATATATACATTATTAATTTCCATATATATATATATATATATATAATTATGTGATATATGTATACATATATATAAGATACTAATAGATGAATTATTATAAAAAGAATTATTACTTAATTAATAATAAAATGTTAATATATAATTTTATTTTGTTAGATATTATTTTTATCTTATTATAATTTATCTTTTAGTTATTATTTTTGTATAATATTATATATATATATATATATATATATATATATATATATGATATAAAATAATACTTCTTTAATACATATTTATATTATAACTCATATATCTGTATTAGTAAAATATATGTACTTTTGATGTACCTTCTATTTTAGCGTATTTAAAAATAATCTTCATTCATTAATCATCATCATATTTATATTTATTTTATCTTTTACCACTTGTAGTTGATAACTCTAACATTTATAATCATATATATATATATATAATTTATTTATTATAATTTTATGAATTTAATTTTGTTCATGAACTGAATAATATCATTGCATTATTATATAGGGATTATATAATATTAATATAAATATAAAAATAAGTTTGCTAACCTAATTTAATAATTATCGATACATATTATAATTGATGATATGTTATCGTTGATAATAATTTTTATTTGTATATATTGTAAAGTTATAAATTGCTGTTCATTTAATTAATGAGGACAAATTACATCAATTATTAATATTAATGAATACTGATACAAAGTTTTAAACTTATGATATAATGTATGCAAGCGCAGTTAATAACATTGTGGAATATTTATTTAAGTATGCGAAGTTATAAAATATTTAAATTGCATCTATGTATCTTATAAATAGTTTATATTTCTAAATTGATTGAAACATCGATGCTATGGTATATGTTATTATACTTTTAATTATACTTTTTATTTGTTTTTAATTTGGAATGTATACAAATATCGCGAAATATAGAATAAGTTATAATTAGAATATTTAGCTATTATTCCATGATATGCGTACGTCATCTGCGATATTTATCCAAATTATATAAAATAATGGCACATGTAAACAGCTCTCAAAATTAAAAATATGCACAAATATTCAACGGCTCGTATAATCCAATGTTTTATTTTTATTTTACTTCTCCGTTTATTTCTTGTTTTTTTGTATCGTGTCGTTTTGTCTTATTGTTATCACATTTATATATTTTGTTTATATATGTTAAATAATTATATGTTTATATATAATTATAACTTTCTTTATATATTACCAGTAATTCAATAAACTTTTGATCTATATCTTTATATATCTATCTATACAAAATATTAATTTATCAACCTAATTAAATGTATATTCTAGATGAAAATTAAATGCTCTACTATGATATTTTAATTAGTATTAATAAAATTTAATAACAAGTAATCTACGATTAATTAAATTATATAATCATTAATTAATAAATAATTGTGTATCGTAAATTTTCTTCAATATATTAAATTATTATGAAATCATATTTAGAAACTACAATATAATCTATATTAACGACGACTTATTGTTATTCATTATGTCAAATAATAATATTATATAATATAACTAATTTATTTTATATAAAAAATATCTACTTATATGAGTAATTATCGCAGAAAATAAAATAAGAAATTCTAGTGACAAAATATAATTTTTTTCTTAATAATTAATAATATTTATTTAAATTAAAGTTTCAATATTTATTAAATAATTTATCATGTTATATCTGTTAAATTGAAGGAAAAAAAATTAGTGAATATAAATATACTAGATGGATTATATATATTTCAATGAACGAATTTAAAATAATTTATAATTCTACATTAATTGATGCATCAGGTCATATAATTATACTCTTATATACATTTTAGTTAATATTTAATAAAAGTATCATGAAATAGTGAACAAGTTTTAATTAGAATATATTACAATGTTATCGGAAAAACATACATAAATTTACTCTTATGTTATCCATGATAATTTCACATAATAATTGGTGATGTACATATTTATTTATGATACTTATTAAATATGATAATAACTAAAATAAACTACTAACTTATGCCATTTATCCATTATATTGTAAATTTTACATTTTTATATTTAATTTTTTTAGAGAATTATAATCATATACAATTTAATCAAATACACAATTAAAATAAATGTCCTCATTCAGCAAGTTTATTTAATTTTATAATTAATATTCAAATAATTGTTGTTGATCTATAATTTGTCGTTGACATGTTGATTTGAATTAAATCATTAGTTTCAAACTGAGTAAATTTGTATAATCTGGAAGAAATAACATCTGTTGATTCCTACTATATATTTATATATATATAATATCGGAATGAATGCATACTACAGCGATGTAGTCTATGCTAACTATCGGAGAAAGTTATTCGTTATGATTACTATGAGAGTAGTGCATGCAGCAGTAGCAGCAGATTAAAGCATTGCTGTCTATGTTGTTAATTGTGCGATTTATTATATTTGATTTCGTATATATGTAATTCTAAGATAATAATAATAGAGATATTCTTATCCATAATATAATTAAAAATATATATAATTTTACTAGTAATAATAATAATAATAATAATATTTATTTGAAGAATTTTGTTTATTTTCTGTTTATTTGTCTATCGTATAATATTAATATGCTTTTGTTTTATTCTTCTTAAATGGCTTCAAAATAATATAGCTGCATATTCTATGTTGTCATCGCCCATGCATACTAACCACCCTCTCCTCGCCTCCCCTAACAAATCACCCTCGCCCCCCCTCTAGGTGGACTGCTGGAGTATAGGAGTGCTGCTGTTCACCTTCGTGTACGGGTCGATGCCGTTTGACAGCGGCGAGTTCAACACGTTACGTCGATGTATCAGTCTGTCTCAGTACAAAGAACCCCGCCAGCCTTCAGGTTATTCAGCGTAGTGGTGTGTGTGTGTGCGCGCGATACCATTGCTAGTAATGCTGATGATTGTATTACTATTACTAATTATACTATTCTAATACTAATACGAATGACCTATAGTAATACTAATATTAATATGAATGACTAATATTACTATTTAGTAATAATAATACAATAGAAATAACAATCGGGTAACGACCTCTAATAATCAATAATTGTGTTTAATGTATGCATTATTGATTAATTGAATGGTCATTTATTTAAGCAAATATATAGTCGAAATATATATCCTATATTTTCTAACGATAACATACGCTATAGAAATAAACAAAGAATAATTCTATATTAATAAAACAAAAAATTAAAACGTCTTACAGTTACCGTGAAAATAATCTAAAATAGTTAAAAAATAGTTGTTAGTAACAACTTGTTTCCACTACATATTACTCATGTGTTAGTGGTCAGTTAAACGCTTTTAACATACATTATTTCACATTTAATAATGAAAGATACATAGTTTAGAAATAATCTGTGAGCGAATCACAGACTTGTGTATATTCACTTTGTATACTAATATGTTTACATTATATTAATACAAATATAATAATAATTATACATCTAGAAACTTATCTCAAAAATAGATAACCCATCCACAATAGAATATATATCATCATGTAAATGTGTTAATTTATTATATATCTTATAAAATAATATACTATATATTTATTAATTTGAATTTCATTTAATATCTCTCCATTTGAATTTTTTCTACAATTAAATAAATTATTAATAATAATAAGGTACTACTTTAAATAGAATTAACTGCTAATATATGGGATATCCAGAATCATTATTAGTTTAATATGTTAAATATTATAATAGTCATTGTTATATTTCTTTCGCATCTATCAATTTTGAATTGTTTGAATAAATAACAAAATTGATAATTTCAAAAATGTTGTATATTTTTTGATAATAATTTTTTATTTAATATATTTATATTGAAAACATCTATATTATATTCAAGTATATTTTAAATAAATGATAAATATTATTAAATAATATAATAATAGTTATTAAAACAATCCAATAATTCATTACACTATTTGTGGTTTATGTGGGATATACATATATATATATATTTCAAGTACATAATCCACCTGTCAACCATCGATATAAAGAAAGTGGATAAGCAATTGGATGTAATGTATGGCACTATCCGCTATGGGCACTGCAGTCGAAACCCACTATCTGACCCACTACTTTTTATTTATAATAAATTTATACATATATATATTGATAATTACTACCAATTTTAATGTAATATCTATACTAAAAATAAAATTATATATTTAAAATACATCATATCAACATTCCTCGTAATTTTGTGTATTTAAAGTGTATTTAAATTGAAGATATCATACTATTTTATTTATATTTATAATCTAAATCTATTGACATAGATAGAAGTCACTTTAATCTATTTCGACGAAAAGCCTACTGTTTTAATATTTGACATATATAATATGACTAATATCCAATCAAAATCACTGATACCATTTTGTTAATTTATCGATGCGTGTGTCAATTGCTTATCCTCTTTCTTTATATCGATGCTATCAACATGTAATCATTAAGTTTTTTGTAAATAATATTTTGAATATATAAAAATAAAAGTTTTTCAGGAAATATTTTACACATTTATAATAATAATTGAAATTATTTATAGATAATATTGTGTAAGGGGGGAGGCGCGCGTTCATCTAAACAATGCTATTTTAGCTCTATCTAAAAACGCTAAGGATAAATAACTAATGGAGATAATTACATATTTTTTTTGTATTCAACAGATACCTTCCTCCATCATAAAGGATCTGATTATATAAATGTAGTTAATTTAAAATGGTGTACAAAAATAGTCTCAATTAGTTACATATTTATTTTTGATTTTTTTCAATAAATGCTAAATGCAAGTTTATCATCATTTATTTAATTAATATAAAATATAATAATAAATCCAACAGGATTTATATAGATGTATATGTTATACATTAAAAATATCAGATAAAAATAATAAAAATCTTCTTCTTGACTAGAGCTAATTATAGAAAGAACATTTCTAAATTTTCTGTTTGGGTGCGTCTCATTTCAACCAATGATATCTTGTTATATACATACGTGATTTGTTTATTAATTATATTGAATGTATCTATAATCTATGCTTAATGTAAACATATACATTTATTTAGTAAAATATTTGTATACGATATCGATTAAATATACAATTAAATGTGACAAGTATTTACAAAAAATCCTGTTAATTTCAAATAATTATTATATCGATTATTAGCTTATAAAATCACTTCATATTGATATAAATACTCAAAAATAATTAATAAAAATTTATAAATTTATAAATAAGATATTAAACATGGAAAATATGTAATAACATTTTGTTGTTATAAAAATATAATCATATTTTAACTCCACCCTTAAGATAATTAATATAAGGGTATTAGTCAGTGTTCAAAATGATAAAAAAAAATATTTTGTATTTATTTTTTATTATAAATAAATATAGAGTTTTTTAATATCTTTATAAATATTAGCCATTACTTTAATCTAGAATACCATAAAAAGTAGTTTTTGACCATACTATTCAAAAATAAAAGTCTTAATATATAATTTATTATCCCAGACTATTGTATTTTATATTATAATGTTTTATAAATTATAAATTGACTATTAAGATAAAATTATGATAAATATATATTATATTATTTAATATATATATATAGTAAAAGAAATGTCAACGGCTCGTATAATCCAATGTTTTATTTTTATTTTACTTCTCCGTTTATTTCTTGTTTTTTTGTATCGTGTCGTTTTGTCTTACTGTTATCACATTTATATATTTTGTAGACAAAATAGATATGAATTGATACCAAAATTGACATGGTACACAAATTAACATTGGGTTTACAATTAATAAAAAAACGCCTTGTTTATGCATGCCGAACGAATATGTATATTTTATTTATTTTATAAGATATAACATTATATTATACATAATATGTATTATAGTAGTTTTTACCAATTTACAATAAATATATAAATGTCATTAGATAACAATATTTATATTACTATAAAGATAATTGTATATATGTGTATGTAAATTATGATAAATAAGAATATAAATTTAAACTTCCACTTCTGTTTTCTCAGAATAATTAAATCGCGCTAGGTATGTGTGTATAAATATAGGTATCACAAAAAACTATTATATTTGTTATACTAATTTGTATGGCATTATATAAAAAACATATATATATATAAATAATATAAGAAAATTATAAGAAACTATAAGAAAATATTTTCTAAATGTTTATGTGTAAGATTGAAACAATAATAAATTCTATAGAAATACCATAAATTAAAAAACGATAATTTGTATGCATATATATTTAATATAATATATATTTTAAATATTATTTGTTAAAGAATCATGAGTATAAATGTAATGAATAGAATACAACAAAAATTAGCTCAATTCAATGAATAGAATTATGCACTCCTAGTTTTGTATAGACCCATTATTTGCTATCTTTATACATACAGTGGCTGGATCATCATGTGACATCCCCATTAAGGGTCGGGCTAATCTTGCATAGTTTACATGTAAAAGATAGGGAAAATGAGGGTCACCTAAAAGACTACTCTTTTATACAAATGCATATAATCACCTAATTTGTTAACTATAGTTAACTAAATATCTATAAAAACTCTCCTATATCTAAATATATAACCATCTACAAGTTATCGGTTACCGCTAATATTTTATTTTTGTATTTTTTTTTGATTTTTTATCAACTTTTTTTATAATATATATAATTAAATTATAATTATTTATTAAAATTATTTATAAAATTAATTATAGTGATCACTTGTTCGATGTGATGGCATTATTATTATACAAATATTATTATAAAAAAATGTTTAAATATCTTTAAAAAATATAATTGTTATATAATATATTAGGCATTATTAATGTCAAATAACTCGAAAGTCTTCTGACTATTTTATTTATCCGTTTAATGTTTTTATTTTATAATGATTACAATAATACAATTTATCTTATCTTATCTTATCTATATACTCAGAAATTGTTATAATGATTGAAGCTATTGGACAAAAATAGTAGTAAATTGAAAAAAAAAAATCAAAAAAAAAGTTCTGATATATCTTTCTAAAGTTTTTATATATATTATTTTGAATAAATAACAATAAATTTATGATATTTATACATTTCATTATTATATATCATCTTATTGTAATTCACCATTCCATGCATGATAACTGGATGTAGCTCTTTCTACGTAGTCTTTTTCTTGTGAGTTACAGAGGAGCCAGACAACCTCTTCAAATCTGTTGAAGATACATATAGTTTAAAATTAAATGTTAATTTATAAAATTCTAAAATCTCCTAGTTTATTTAGTATCTAAACTACACATTTATATATATTTTACTAATTATAAATTAATGAATTATAGTTTATTATATAATATACCTTCTGCTCTTCTATATTTGTCTTTCATCGCTTTACTTCTTTTAGTAGGTAGAGGCATATTTATTATTATAAAAAAATAGTTTTATACAGTTAGTATATTTCAAAATATATGATACTATCACATTATTAGTAAATAGATGCTTTTATTTCATTGGCTACATTATCTCTAGCGAGTAAATAATGCTATTTATTACCTGTATTCTTGTATTTAAATTTTCAAATTCGGATAAATTTTAATATTATAAATAATGAAAAATAAAACGTATTATAACTGAATATTTGAACACAAATATTACTCATATTTTATCAAATATTTTTTACAGGATGTTTAAGATGTTTAAAAACTCGATTTGAAATACTTTTATTTTAAACTTTATATACCATTTTAAAGATAAATCTGTATATTTTAAAATATTAATATAACATTTTTAACACAAAAATACGAAGGTTTCCTGGCCCTTAATAGATACTCTGAGAAAAATTAATAATATTCCTAAATATAATAATTTTCACGAATATAATAATTATAATATTCTAAAATATAATAAATATTACAGATGTAACCCGTATTAATAAGCTGCGTTCCACTTAGTACGATTACTCAACGTATAATAACCCCCTCCCCCCTTACCCCGTACAGATGCGAGCAGTCTAATAAAGCAGATACTGCAGGTGGACATCAGCAAGCGAGCCACGATAGAGACTATAGCCCGACACTGGTGGACTAACCTCGGCTATAACTGTACCCCATCGCAGCAGTACAACATCGGCATTAAACCCGTCAGATTCCACTCCGACGATGATAGACAGGAGGAGGAGGACGAGGAGGAGGGGGAGGAGCCAACGTCGACCAATGATACTCAGCCGGGCAGTTACTCCCCCCGCCTCCAACATCACGATATCGTCGGTTTGTTCAGATTACCATTATATGTTTCTGTATTATATTGCAAAGATTTTCTGAGGAAAGATATAATACTTACGCTAAGTCGTGTAATTCGATTTTGTATACCAAATATGAACAACAATGATACCTATATATGTATTATATATTCGGATAAATGTGTTGTTTTTAATGTAAATTCGTATAAAACTATACACTTTTAAAAAATGTGTTAAATCAATATTTATATGAATACAACTAAGTGATCATTACTAATATATAAAAAGAGAATATGATATTTTGGTTTTAATTGCTAAACATATCTATGAGGTGAGTATATATAACTTATATTGCATGTAATTCAATATAATAATGAAAACAATGTTGTATAGAAACTACCGTCAAACCTAAATCTATTTGAGTGATTTCGATACTACTGCTAGCATCAGCATATAGTAATTATTATGTAGATAGGGAGTGTTATATCTTTGCTATTAGTGTGATCATTTATGTTTTATCATTGTATTCGTTTTAAACTATTTCCCTATTTCGGAAAGCATACAATATTATTATGGTTATAAATATTGTTACTTCAATCATATATAATTTTTATTTTAATACAAATATAATTGATTTAATATATATGTATATATATTATAATGTATTATGAAAATAATTTCTAATTTATATTATACACATATTTTCACAAAATTAATAATACAAATTCCTATAGATAAAAATGAAATCATTAAGAAATCGACTCCTGCCCAGCCCCTAGTTCGACAAGATTCATTCGAAACAGCGCAAACATCCTCCACAGACCGCATCTCCAGTAAACTATCATCTAGTCTCTACACAGAATCTAGCCTCGCCTCATCCTCTTCCTCGTCCACATCCCTGTCAGCATCTGGTGACTCATCTCTAGGATCCTCCCACTCTAGCATCGGTGAGTATTCATTCGACGACATCGACACCGTTCTAGAAGAAGAAACTGCGGTAGACGACACAGCAGCCGCCACCGCAGCCTCCCTCTCCGATTCGATGATGCGGCGGTGCGTCCTCTCTTCCGATTCAGTAACGGTCGGACAGCCAGCCATCCCCGAAGTTAACTAGAACCCCGCCCGTGTGTAGGTCCTCGTTTAACCCCCCCGCCCCTACTTTATGGGGCCTCCGTTGTATTGATATACTACCACCACCCCCCCAGCAATATTTGCGATTGTACAGTATTTATTGTTATACTATTATTATTATTATTATCATCCCCATCACTACTACTACTACTACTACTACTACTACTACTACTACTACTACTACTACTACTACTACTACTACTACTACTACTACTACTACTACTACTACTACTACTACTACTACTACTACTACTACTACTACTACTACTACTACTACTACTACTACTACTACTACTACTACTACTACTACTACTACTACTACTACTACTACTACTACTACTACTACTACTACTACTACTACTACTACTACTACTACTACTACTACTACTACTACTACTACTACTACTACTACTACTACTACTACTACTACTACTACTACTACTACTACTACTACTACTACTACTACTACTACTACTACTACTACTACTACTACTACTACTACTACTACTACTACTACTACTACTACTACTACTACTACTACTACTACTACTACTACTACTACTATATTTGCGTCTATGATATAACACGTGATTACCCGGAGTAAGGTAGCCCTACCCCCGCCCACCCCGTCCCCCCACCCCCGTTGATTTCATTACCTACCTATCTACGCGGGTATATTCATGTAGTAGAAATGGCGTATTCTGATTTTATACACAACGAGATATCTCCACCGCGAATAAATATTATTACTCATTTCAGTGAAATCCACTCTATTCTAATACGATTAAGAAATAGATATTTATTTTGGTAAAGCTGCCTAGATAATATATACATGATCATAATATCTAAATATGTATTATAAATGGGGCATATATTGCATTTGAATTAGATGCATTTAAACTATATTTATTTAATCTAATATGATTATTTTGTTTAAAATATCTCAATTTAAACTGAAAACACTTAATAGTTATACATTAACTAATTGTAATATTTATACTATGAGAGTAACTTTATAAATAGAAACCAATGTGACAATTATAATTGAAATATGCAGTTTAATCTCTATGTTAATACTGATTTATGTATAATGAGTTTTTATGAAAATGTATAATCGAAAGTATAAAGTAAAAATATGTATAACTAATATTACTCTTGATATATGTTATTGATGTTAATAATGATTAGTATCAACGATATATTAATAGCGATAAACAGTTAATAACAACAGATATAGTTTCTGCTATGACATATAAAATAATATTTAAAAAAATGTATGACTTAAATATAATATATATATATATTACATTCTCTTTTATTATATTCATTATAATTATTATTATTTACATAAAATTCATTACCAGAAAAAATATTGTATACATTTGTTATAAATATAAAAGTATATTTTCAATTTGGCTGGGATCCAAAATTGTATTATATGAGTAATTCATATTATATATAACCTATATTTATGATATTGTTTAACATTTAGTAATTTATATATAGCATATATATATAGATAACATATGTATTGTATTTTACAATAGACATATATTTGAATTTATTATAATATATATATAATATGAATATTTAAAAATCACTTTTATTGCATCAAGTGATATGCCTATATACCATATAATATATATATATAATGTTTATTAATCATAATCACTTATGTAAATAACATTTCTAATAGACTAACAAACATTATTTATTGATATTACTATAGGATATACAGTATAACTATTAATAACAATAAACTAGCATAGAATATCAGTAGTATATATGAATGTTTTTAATTAAAATTAATATTACCTATTACTCATAATGTGTGAGATAATAACTACAAGATAACTATTGATAACAGTGGTTTAGAGGAAATGTGATTAATAACAGATCATAATAATAGATTAGACCTATTATTATATCATGAGAAATATATTAATAAGTGGTATAGATTTGTATCTAAGACAGGTGATTAATATGAATATATTATCTTGTGCTGTATTATTAGATATTTAGTTAATAATTTAGATATATATATTTTTGAAAAATTTACGTAAATAATTGAAATTTAATTTCAAAGTTTGCAAAAATGTGTCCACAATATTTTCGAAAAACATTTTCAAATTATTTTAAAATATTGAAAATTATTTTCAAATTTGGGTATCAATGATTTTATTAACCTTAGACAAATCTTTGGATATACTATAAAATAAGTATTTTACTATATTATTAATAAGATTCATATGGGTTGAAAAATATTATTTTTCCATTTTCTGTTCTTTACTTAATTTATTATAGTTTTCAATGAATACATATGATATATGCATATTATATATTCTTGAATATGTATTCTGTATATTTATTATTTTAAAGTAGGGTAAAATTGATAATACATGCCATTTTTCTATTATAAATGCTTCCTTTTCTAAATAAGCCGGATCACATAACTACACTTAGATAACAGCAAGTCACTGATAACAGTTCACTACAGTTACAAATAACAAATCCTTACTAATAATACCCTCCTTTTAGTGGCTTTTATTTTCGTTATATTATATAATTTATATAACCCTATATACTTTACTTATAAGTTTCTGACATTAGTACCTCTCATCTAACAGCATATATATCCTAATAAAGTATATATATATATAGGACCTATATTATTATATAATACACATATTTGAAATTAAATAAAATTGGGGTTCATAGGATAATTCTATGTCATCTTTATTTGAATCTTCATCACTGCAATATATATAGCATAATAATTAATTTGTAATTTGTTATATATATTTATATATTTACTCACATTGCTTAAATATATATTTCTATAATTATATTATGAATAAGATAATATGTTATACGATTCATTAGTATTCTCAATAAAATAATAGTATATAGTAATTTTTGTATCTATAATAATTTTAATAACATAATTAATATTAAATATATTTGACTTGTTTGTGTTATAATTTATATGACTTCCAAGTAAATATAAACATTACTCTCAAATCATATTGTATCTCTCACATACATGTATATGTATATACACACACTGACATACACACAGACTCATATATATATATATTATATATTATATATATATATATATATATATATATATATATATATATATATATATATATATATATATATATATATATATGTGTGTGTGTGTGTTGTTGATTGGCTATACTTAACCACATTATTTTGTATTAATATTTGCAATACAAAGAGTGTCCGAGTTTCTTCTTCTTCGTGTAACCTATTATAATATATGCAATTACATCAATTATAATATATTATTACATAGACATTTGAATGAAACTAAAATGTAGGTTATATGTATTAGTATGTATTATAATATGTTATTACAATATTATATATATATATATATGATTGTCCTTTCTGTAATATTTGAATAATATTAATACCGTTTCCTAGGCTCCTTGAATTATGATTTAAATGAAATATCCTTTACAACATAATAAGTAAATTCAATAGATGTTTTATAAAGAGAATATTTTATCTTTCTTTTAATATGACTATTTTTTATAAATCAATACATATGTAAGTCAGGTATGTAGGTATATATACATATGTCTTTATAAATACATATAGGTATACACAGGGCCGGCTTAAGCATACTATGGGCCCCGGGCAAAAAAAACGGATGGGCCCCATAATAATTTAATAACATATTAAATGGGCCATTTTGGCAAAAACTAATATTTATAACTCTTCAATTTTATCATATGTTATCATTATACTAATTATTTTGTAATTTGTTTGTATACTTTAATCAACTCCTCATAATAATTTCTTTTCTCGCATATATATTTAGAGCAGTGGTTCCCAACCTTTTTTCACCGTGACCCTTTTTTTTATAATTCTTAATTAAAAAATAATTATTATACTTTAATCATAAAATAATCATATAAAAATTAATATACATATATTTAAATATATATTTCCATCTTAAATTTTTCTCGACCATAAATCCAATTTGCATATAAAAGCATTTATATTATTTTTTAGAAATTGGATCAGGACCTACACAAAATACTCAATGACCCATAGGTTGGGAACCACTGATTTATAGAGTGCATCAATATTTTGTATTACCGCTATTATCTCAATGTAACCTAATTGCAATACTTTTCTGATCGACTTTATTCTACAAAGTAATTAGCTCCACGGTTTTCATTATATCAAAGTCTCAAATTCTAAAATTGCATTTTATTGAATAAATACATTGACTAGTAATGTAATTTAAGTTATATTTTAACATATATAATATAAGATATAAATTATGTAATTAGGTCCTATAAGAAGTCCTCAAGAGACTGCACTAACAGAATCTGCTTGCGATCACCATTTTATATTCGATAATGCTTTTAATACAACATATTATATTCTTCTTTAATCTAGATGTTAACATTATTAATTAATATATTCTTTATATAGTTTGGCTAAATAAATTATATTGATTTGGGATTAAGGCAAATAATATTGCTACACTTGTCGAAGATTTAACGGCATTTTGCCCAACCAGATTTAAGGAATACACAGTGTAGATATGTGAATCCATATTGACAATGGACTATGGTTATTATAATATATTTCATGTCATTGAATCTTCCAGACATATGCTGGCATTTTCATAACTTTGAGCTCTATAATCTATTATAATTATATTATTATTGAAAAAATTCTAATAGATCGGTAGCTAAATATTGACCAATGTGATAAATTATAACTGATAAATTATCAGTGAAAATGAATCTCAACGTACAATCGTACGTCGTAAATCAATAAATACCTATATAATAATAGTAGGCTATAATTCCTACCTAACTTGATATAAATAACGATAATATATATCGATGTGATATATATGGAATTGAGTACACTGATATATAATATAATATTTTGAATTTTGTATTTCTTCAATTATGTAGTTATCAGTGATAACTTATCACCTATTCTCCAATAAGAATATCGCCATTGTGTGTATTTATTTGTAAATAGATAGATGAGGGTGATGTCAATCTAAACATTCATTTGCAAGTAATAGGTGGATAATTGCAAAAATGCCTTTAGTATTATATGTATGTTATATATATATATATATATATATATATATATATATATATATATATATATATATTTATAAATAATATCTGTTTCAATAAATATAATATCTTTCTGTAATGATAGTATGTTGAAAAAGATAATCATTTTATGTACATAATTCCCTTTCATCAATAGACATTATTAACAATACTATAGGAATAACCTAAAGCAGAATAATCCTATTTAAATTAAAACTATTATATATATATATTATGTGTACTAATACAACTATAATAATATATACACTATGGGAATATACACATTTGATTAATACAAGCATAAGATAGAGAAAGTTAATTATTTTGAGAAAAATTATTTTGAAAATATCAATTTTTTTAATTACTATAACAATTATAAATCTATATAGAATATCGTTTTTTTCTTAATTTATAATCAATATAATCCTTTACAAATATCAGAAATCATAGTTAAAATATATCTTATAATATATATTTAATTTAAATAAAAAAAAGTATACTTTTTGTTTTGTAAACTAATTATAGAATTATAAATTGTTAAGATTTAACTATGGTTAATAATACCTTAATACGTTTATCATTTATCACCTTCTAGTTTATCAAACAATTATTTATCAATCGGTTTCATACTATTTGATCTAACAATCAGAGATGTGTGAGAATATCTATGTTATCACTATTAGCATGTTCTCCAAAATCTTCATGTAGCTGTTTCTACCATATCTTCGTGTCAATTTAGAAATTTTTGTAAAATTCACTCTTCAAATCGGCCTAAATGACTCTTATTTAATTAATTTATTATATTATTTTTATTTTTTTAATCAGAATTAATAATATATAAGAAAAATAGTTAAGAAAATTTTGTTTTCTCATATAAATAGTACAAAAAAAATGTCTCAAATAATTCATGGGCCCCCCAAAATTTGGGGCCCCGGGCAATTGCCCGATTTGCCCCCCCCCCTTAAGCCGGCCCTGGGTATACATCTATATTGTGAATACTAGCTTATACTAGTTAATAATTCTACAGTTGTATAAGTTATATATCATATTTACATTCATAGTAGTTGGATACTATATTTGATAATGATATCAAATGGAATTAAAAATATAATTATTGATATAAGCACATACCTTGTGTCCTATAATAATATAACGGACATGTCCTTGATAATAATTCACATGTACCAACCCACAAGAGGATCTATTTAGTATATAAATTGTGATTCCAAAGAATTATTATTGTAAATTATCATTAAACGATTAGAAGATAATATATATATATATATATATATATATAAATATAAATATATATAAATATGAATACCATTATCTGTATCAGAATATTATAATTTAACATAGGATATAGGGTAAGAAATAAAAAAATTAAACATATATTTTAAAAGGTAAAATTAAATACAATATTATATTCTTTTAACATATTTTGTTAATTTCAGAATTACTAAAAGTGGATTATAAAATATTATATACTAACTAAAACAGTTAGTGGGTAGGCCAATAACACAAGTTACATATTAATTAAGATAAAGATTAATTAGTGTTACAAAATTAAATAAAAAATATTTGTAATAAAATAGATATTAAATTATAACTTTTTAAAATTTATTTGTTGATAGTGAATCTATTTTAACACTGTATACTTTATAAAATGATTGCGAAATAATAGTTATAAATAGTATAGCTAACAATATAAAGTAAATAATAATAGAATAAATAAAAATATAAAACAAATTTTATTGAATTTAAATGCCGTGGATAAAGGTATATTCTTAAATTTTATTGAATTTAAATGCCGTGGATAAAGGTATATTCTTAAATTTTATTTATAAAAGCAGCAATACAGATATATATGGTTTTAAGTTACGGAGGTATTTAGTTCCAATGATAACTAGCACACATAGTATCTTTACTTTCTACGTTTATCCTATGTTCAGTCAGGAATAGAATTCTAGTAGGAAATGAATACAATAGTAGTGTTATTGAGAGATGCTTAAAGTTTGGGTGATCATTAGTGTGGAGAGTGTGGTGATGTATAGATATATTTGATTTATATCGAAGAGAATTTTAAAAACAGATAGATTTTTATGGATTGTTACGTCATGTTAGTTAATTTTTAATATTATTTCCTAGGTATATATTGTAGTGGAGGATGGGGTTATGGTATGACCTAGGTATATGTTGTAATTAAGCATGGGGGTTATGGTATGACCTAGGTATATGTTGTAATGAATGATGGGGTTAGGGTAAGACCTAGGTATATGTTTTAATGAAGGATGGGGTTAGGGTAAGATCTAGGTATATTTTGTAATGGAGGATGGGGGTAGGGTATTTTCTAGGTGACGTTTTCGTAATAGTAAGGTAGGATAGCCGTTTTCAGGTGGAAAGTTCACAGGTAAGATATTGTTAGGATTAAGTAGTAGATAGTTGTTGGTGATTAAGTTATTCATAGTAGTAATGAAGGATCGATGTGGATGTTGGACAGGCGGTGATAGCTGGTGTGAATATTGTCATCATAAATATGTTAACATTTATGAGAGTATTTGAACAGTTTTCTAATATTTTTTTACAATGTAGATGAAGAGGAATATTTGGGTGGAGGAGGATAAAAGATTGAGAGACTTAAATTACTCCAGAGAAGTGGAGTTGGGAGGTAGTGAATGGTTTATTGTAGTACTGTAGGTTCTATTAGAAATGCAGCTGAAAACCAGAAATTATAGTATTATAAAGTCTGATTATTGTTACGTAGTATTTTAATCTGATAATTAATCTATAGTTATGGCTTCACATATTAAGAGAGATCAAAAAGCATAGTTTTATTCGGAGTTCAGGATTTTATGAAGTTATAAAATATAGAGAGTAGTCTTTTATAAACTATGGTGATTTCAGAAAGTAATTTGTTAGGGTCGAGTATGTTGTTGCGGGGAGATAGGAATTAGTTATTTGTAAATGATTTTCTCAAATAGTTATATTAGCAGATTATGTTGAAATATAGGTCGGCAGTTAGAAATGTTATTAAATTCGAGTTGGGTTTTCTTAATACAATGCCTGATAAAAGGATTATTTAGTGCCACCCATTTGTCATCAATGAAACGTTTTATATATTTGTACAGTGGTCGAAGTGAGATCTTTTACATAGGCGAGGGATTAACTGAAAGAGAGATAATCCGGTTCACACGGTGAAGATAGTATGGAGGTATGGAGAAGGGAACATCGATAAGATTCGGATGTGAATGAATATTTAATATAATATTTATTAAGAATATTCTTGTTATATAGATTATTTATTTGTGTACTGTAATAACTTATTAACAATTTAAATGTATTGTATAAGTAGATAGAAAAGTTTGAGCATATGAAGTGTAGGATAGTTCAGGTAAAATATCTATAGATATAGTAGGTAGCCACTAGGTATACCTACCTAGTTCTGCCGATGAGTTTGTTGATTATTTTATTGAGATATTTTAAGTAATTTTAGTATACAGTTAATATATTAGTTGATTTTTAACCATAATACACTAGAGTTATACTTTGAATTTTTGAGACTTTGAGTTGTAGATTGATGAGTAATAATTCGCAGTTGAACATAGACATTTTTAAGAAATAGATAACTAGGATGATATTTTATAGATAGGATTATCAAACATATTTAATCAGGTATATATTATATATATATATATATATACATTTGTATCATACTTACAAGTTCTATAGTACTTATAATAGGTTACAAAGTAAGATAATGATAATATGACAGGAAGCAGAAATATGAATATATCTATAATCGGAATTATATTAGAAATCAAGAAGAAGTAAAGATTGTAAGGTTTTATTAAAAAATATATAATAAAATATAAAAAAATAATTCTATAGAAATATAAAATATTATCGCTATGCAATATTAAAAACGTGTTACGTAATCGGTTATCTAATCAATTACGTATTTAGTATTCAACTTGTATGTACACACACATATATATATATATTTATATATATATATGTAAATTCATAATACTTTTAATTAACTGTAGTACTTTCAATATTAGCTACACAATACCGTGGAATGTGGAATATGAAAAGGATGAGTAAACAGTTGCCCGGTAACACTGCCTCACTGCGTTACGTCATTACTATAGTACACGACGCAGACACTACACGTAGAGCTAGGTAGTATACTATAGTAGCCCCTCTCTCTCTCTTGTAAGTCTTTCATTGTAAGGACTATATCGCTTTCTGTGTACCGGCCTCGCGACGAGAGGCCGTCCAACTGGTCGGTTAACACCACGCTACCGTTACTAAGGTAAACAAATGCGCCGGTTACCGTAGCAACGGTTACAGTAGCAACGGTTACCTATTGGCCACGTCGGAGAGGTGTTCGAAACGCTCGGCCAGCGCCGACACCCGCGAATCGCTTTTCTTGAGGCCAGGTCGGTTCCTGTACTCGACGGGAGGCGGCGGCTGAGGCGTGCGTTGGGGGCGTGGCCTAACGTCCAGCGTACCGGCCAGCACATCCGGTTTAGCGTCAGACGTCAGAGTCGCCAACTCTCGTTTCCAGTTGCGTATCACCTCGTCGTCGATGGTCGCCGTAGAGAATGAACCACCGGCCGAGGTGTCGAGGTCAAGGCCGCTCGAGTCGAGGTCGAATTCGTCATCGGCGCCCAGCGACAGGATACGATTGCGGTAAGCGTCGGCGGCCTGTTTAAACTCGTTACGTTGCATGGTGTTCACGCGTTTAGCGATGGCTGCCTTGTTCTTAGCGGAGGAGGTATCTATGACAACAGGGGGAGACACTATCGCGACGTCGGGTACTGCGCCGAAACTCGATATTCCGCCACCGTCCGAACTGCATCGACTGCCCGGACTGGATACGTCACCGGAACTAGACGACGGACCATCGGACCGTGCGCCCGTATCCGTAGTCACGTGGTCGTACTCGGTTTCCGGTGACGATTGGGAGGTGTCCGGTCCGAATGTGGTTTCCGCGACGTAGGCGTCGTTATCTTTACCGTCGACGTGGTCAAGTGCGGCGGGAGGAGGAGGTGGATGTTGATGCTCGTGGTGATGTTCGTGGTGGTGGTGGTGGTGGTGCTGGTTTACTTTGTTGACGATGTCGTCGTCTATCTTGGACTGCCATATTCGCGGCGATTGGTCGTATTGACCACCGCCATTGTCATGGTTGACCTCTATGCCCTCTATTATCAGACCCAGACGTTTCTGTAAGGCGTTATAAGGTATTGTTAGTTGGCGATAAGCATATTTAAGCGTAGTTTAACTATGCAAATAGAGAATATATTTAATATGATATTGACATATTCAAATGGTATTTTTTAAACTATAATAATTACGCAAAGTTACACTAACAGTGGGTCTAAATAAGGACATAGTTCTACTGATTTAGATATCCCTATTTTATAAACACACACTATAGTATAAATACATTACTTAAGATGTATACTCATTACTATTGTGAGAAAGTCTGCGTTCTAATTAAGGTTCTAACGAATGAATTATTGAGGTGTTAGTTAGGAGGTGGTGAGGTATTAATGATCTAATCAACGAGTGCTGCCCCCTATCAGCATAGCGGGGAACTATCGCAGCAGAGTTAGGCTGCGGCGCTCGTTAAGTTGGGTGCGTCCTTCATATGTTATGTCCTTCGCGCATGCAACTCAGCGATATTATATGTTCACTCACACACACACACACACACACACACACACACACACACACACACACACACACACACATACACACACACACGCGTTCACTGCTCATGTATCGGTGTTTATAAGTGTCAGGGTATATATAATATACCCACTATAGTGATATGCTTGTGTACATACACACTATAGGTACTAATATAGGCCTATTAATGACATATATATTATGACTTGTTGACTATATCGCGGTAGGATATATACACATATTGTATATACTATATATACTATACTATGATTGATACCAATGTTAATATATCACGAGAATTCCGTACATAATCGAAGCGCGAGGGTGATTAAACTCTACTTAGTATACTGTATATATACCCTATCTTATATAGGAGATGTACAACAATACACATAACTATACGTGACAGTGTAAATTATAGGGGAGGCTGGTGATGATTCGACCGCTGTCCGCAGAGCCGCAGAGGTCACCACTAGTGGTCATCTCTCTACGGCCACTGCTGCAGTGGTTAGACCAGTGATGATTTAGATGTACCGGTGGGTCAGTAATTACCCCCCACCCCACCCCACCCCGACTAACGACTGCGATAATTACCGCTAAGGTCCACTATTGTATACACTGTGCACTACTACTACTCCCTGCTACTACTACTACTACTACTACTGTTGACCACTGTACGGTGAATACTACTGACCACGCATGTTTACTACTACTATTGGCCTGCACCTCAACTGACCACTACTTCACTGACCACTACTTCACTGACCGCCGCCTGAGAATATTACACGCCGCCATATCACATAGGGAATTGTTGTTACGTGCGCAAGTCTACGGATAGTATCGGAACAAAGCTATTGTTATAGTATCTCTCTCTCTCTCTATGACGTAACTCTTTGACACGTTGTATACTACGCAATGACATAACGGTGTACACGTAATCATATTACGCTGCATTGTTATTGTATTGTTGGTCGTCTGCACTGTTTGTGTATTGTATTGAATTCTACACCTACTACTATTGTGTATTGTGGTGTAAGTATGTTGTTGTCATGAGTATCGTGACTTTTGTTAATAAAGTTAATAAAGAATTTTGTTGTTCGTTAGAATATTGTGAAATAGCACAAAATCGCTAGACTTGCTAATAATATGTTTTCTAATCGTCGTTCTAAATGTGCTTACTTTCGTTTATTATTGTAATACAGCATACTGAAGACATATCGATTATTTTATATTGATTACATTATATACAACATAAATATGAAATAATTAATAAATTCTTAAATTATTCGTTTATAAATTATTTATTAAATTATTATATAGGGGAAAGTCCCCGATTACCGACCCCTAAATGATTATTTGTAATAACGTATTCAATATTAAATATATTTATTTGAAATTTTGTAAATAGGGTAATATTATGGTAATGAATAATGTGGCTATTTTAAATGTTTGATATAATCATATTTACAAGAATAAACAGGGATACCTGTTCCTAATACCGACCCCCTTCCCCTATTACCGACCCCCTAAAATAATCGTGGTATACATACTTTTAGTATTATAATATAAAATCAACATAGAAAATATTAATAAATATAATTAATTATAACATGCACGCTATTATTTTTTATTGAATTTATGTTTTAATAGTAATATTAAATTTAAATTTAAACTTTATAGTAATTATATTAAAATAGTATATATTATTATTTAATATTTAGTTATTAATCAGTATACTGATACATATATGTATATAATATAATGTAATCATGAATCCTTAATCTATATCAATGATAAACAAACAACTTATGACATATTTTAAAGTAAAATACTGATCTATTTTGATTGGATATTATAAATCACATGGGGGTCGGTATTAGGGTAATTTAGGGGGTCGGTATTAGGAAAATCATATGGGTTGCTATAATTAAGATATTTTGGTTAATAGTTATTCAAATTGAATTATTTTTATAATAATTATAAACATTTTATTGATCTACAATATTATGTGCAGTATTAAGTTTTCTTTAAATTAATAAAGTATTTACAATGATTTAAAAAAAGTTATTATTCAAATATTTAAAAAGTAAAAACAGAATATTACATTTTATCAAATAACAATTGTAGGATTAAATATTTGGTAAAACAAAATACTTATTCATATGTATCATTAAATTACTAACAGTTCGTGTATATATTATTTTTTGATATCTCTTATAGTTACTGATATATATACATATACGAGTGGGGGTCGGTATTAGGAGGGGTCGGTAATCTTTCCCCCACTATAGATTTTATATTATAAAATGTCCATATGCATTTTAATATTATATTCGTATATAAGCTTATAATATTACATTATAACTTGGGAATATGTGCGTACTTATTATAATATATTAATATACTGTATTATAATTGTGAACTTTTTTAAATATGTTATCAGTTTACGATACGTCTAAATATATGATATCTATAATAATGATAACATCCGTAACTATACATACCCACACACGAACGAAGACACCTACCTTGTCGGGTGTACTGTGACCGGAAGTATGCGATGACCCCTGTGAACTCTGCGAACTCAGCACCGGAACCTGAGAGCCGCAACTGTTTACCCGATGGCAGGCGGACTTCCTGTTCTTTCCGAAGCGTCTGGATCTACTGCGATTGCGTAACGGGTGGGTTCGTAGTTAATAATAGGTATTGCGTCATCGATCGTTACGTAATACGATACGGTATAACATAAAACAGCGCAATTCGATATATATTTTAATTAAATTTAAATGCTTAAGCTGATTTACCTCGTATGAGAGTTATATGATAAATATATATATATATATATATATATATATATATATATATATATAAATACTTATAGTTAGCTGGTTATAAAATATTATATAATAATATACATACACATAGAAATAGATTACGCGTAACGCGGGTATGAAGTAGGGTGTTTGTTCCCCACCCCCGAATTGAAATGAATTACGTAATGTCCACACATACACACACAGTGATGCAATCGATATGTCAAGCGTATTGATCACGTGGGCGAGGCTGCATTGTTACGCAATACTGATGACATTAGGGCCCCGATATTGTTTGTGTAAATAATAGTAATAGTAGTAATAATAGTAGTAATAGTTCAACGTGAAACATCAACCTATAGGTTGATATGTAAGTATACTATTGATGTTGAAACATGTGATATATAGAATATATATATATATATATATATATATATATATATATATCGTTATACCTCGAAATATATAGAAATGACTATATATATATAGTCTACAGGCTAATTTTAATATTATTTATTTATGGATATATATTAACATATGTTAATTTACAAATTGTTATTAATACATCAAATATAGCTGATATATTAATATAATTAAAATATAGATAATACATCATGTATATATAGGCATATCCGATTACAAATAAATACTAATATAGATTATGTTGTTTACGTATAATAATAAATAGAGATTATGATCACATTTCTTTATCTAACTAATTAACTAATCATTTAAAACACCCACAAATAGATACATAATTGTATTAATACCCAATTCTATAATTTGCGCAATACTCAATATATATATATATATATATATATATATATATATATATATATATATGTTAAGTTGTATAAGTACATAAATGTATATACTTCTTTATGTATTACGATGTTGCTATAGCTTACTGGTAGTGATAATGGTAGTAGTAGTAGTAGTAGTAGTAGTAGTAGTAGTAGTAGTAGTAGTAGTATTACTACTACAATAGTATTACTATTTTAGTATATCTAAATCTAATCCCTAGCACTATAATGTAGGCCAGTTAGATGTCACATGTATGATATAGCTCCCTGGTTATAGCATGATTTGAATACGCATGCGCGAGAGATTCATACAAAGTCAAGTACTACCCGCGTGAAGAACCTACTCAGGATCGCATATCATACTACTACCACTACTACTGAATAAGTAATGTATATGTATTGCATAGTGTATTACGTTGAGCGATATTTAAACAACCCTCTATATATATATATGTGCGTGTGTGACCTATATTACCATCCATATATGTACTATATATAGTATAAATAGTATAGTATAGTATACTATAGTATATATAGTATATAATATATAATATATAATATATAATATATAGTATACTATAGTATAAACGTATATACGAATGTATGATTTAAAGTGATTTATCTATAAATCATGATTGTAAATAAGCCCGTATAGTGTATCGAACGCTTTAGCGGTAATGCATCGTAAACTACCGCTAAATACCGATAGAGATACAAGTCAAGTCACCTATTAAATAGAGATAGAGATACAAGTCAAGTCACCTATTAAATACCGATAGAGATACAAGTCAAGTCACCTATTAAATACCGATAGAGATACAAGTCAAGTCACCTATTAAATACCGATAGAGATACAAGTCAAGTCACCTATTAAATACCGATAGAGATACAAGTCAAGTCACCTATTAAATACCGATAGAGATACAAGTCAAGTCACCTATTAAATACCGATAGAGATACAAGTCAAGTCACCTATTAAATAGAGATAGAGATACAAGTCAAGTCACCTATTAAATAGAGATAGAGATACAAGTCAAGTCACCTATTAAATAGAGATAGAGATACAAGTCAAGTCACCTATTAAATAGAGATAGAGATACAAGTCAAGTCACCTATTAAATACCGATAGAGATACAAGTCAAGTCACCTATTAAATACCGATAGAGATACAAGTCAAGTCACCTATTAAATACCGATAGAGATACAAGTCAAGTCACCTATTAAATACCGATAGAGATACAAGTCAAGTCACCTATTAAATACCGATAGAGATACAAGTCAAGTCACCTATTAAATACCGATAGAGATACAAGTCAAGTCACCTATTAAATACCGATAGAGATACAAGTCAAGTCACCTATTAAATACCGATAGAGATACAAGTCAAGTCACCTATTAAATACCGATAGAGATACAAGTCAAGTCACCTATTAAATACCGATAGAGATACAAGTCAAGTCACCTATTAAATACCGATAGAGATACAAGTCAAGTCACCTATTAAATACCGATAGAGATACAAGTCAAGTCACCTATTAAATACCGATAGAGATACAAGTCAAGTCACCTATTAAATACCGATAGAGATACAAGTCAAGTCACCTATTAAATACCGATAGAGATACAAGTCAAGTCACCTATTAAATACCGATAGAGATACAAGTCAAGTCACCTATTAAATACCGATAGAGATACAAGTCAAGTCACCTATTAAATACCGATAGAGATACAAGTCAAGTCACCTATTAAATACCGATAGAGATACAAGTCAAGTCACCTATTAAATAGAGATAGAGATACAAGTCAAGTCACCTATTAAATAGAGATAGAGATACAAGTCAAGTCACCTATTAAATAGAGATAGAGATACAAGTCAAGTCACCTATTAAATAGAGATAGAGATACAAGTCAAGTCACCTATTAAATACCGATAGAGATACAAGTCAAGTCACCTATTAAATAGAGATAGAGATACAAGTCAAGTCACCTATTAAATACCGATAGAGATACAAGTCAAGTCACCTATTAAATACCGATAGAGATACAAGTCAAGTCACCTATTAAATAGAGATAGAGATACAAGTCAAGTCACCTATTAAATAGAGATAGAGATACAAGTCAAGTCACCTATTAAATAGAGATAGAGATACAAGTCAAGTCACCTATTAAATACCGATAGAGATACAAGTCAAGTCACCTATTAAATAGAGATAGAGATACAAGTCAAGTCACCTATTAAATAGAGATAGAGATACAAGTCAAGTCACCTATTAAATACCGATAGATATACAAGTCAAGTCACCTATTAAATAGAGATACACTTCAATATAAAGTGAACTATAAAAGAGTTATCCGTGACGTCAAACCTAATGAGCGGTAGCAAACATACACGCTTGGTGTGCGCACACAAACACGCACATATGTACACACACACACACACACGTATCCACACCTACAGATTTGTTACACACACACACACCTATAGTTTAGTGCATGTAGACTGACTTACTAAGTAGACGTGTCAATTACAACAAGAAGGTGATACGGGTAGAGAAGTGATACGTATACAGACACGTATGATATACATGTCGTACTAAACACATAGCTACCACACAAAAGTGCGGCATACGGGTATAATATACGTATATGCATACGCATGCATGCGCCAT
This sequence comes from Osedax fenrisi, assembly GCA_964019155.1. Lineage (NCBI taxonomy): Eukaryota > Metazoa > Annelida > Polychaeta > Sabellida > Siboglinidae > Osedax > Osedax fenrisi. The sequence continues at coordinate 61,027,443 of OZ025240.1, read as the reverse complement.
GGCGAACTCCCACACACACACACACACACACACAAGCACACGCCCACACACCATCACACACACGCACACACATATACATACACATACACACCCTTTATAACACTGCCAATGTCATGCATTCACCTGCAACGTTTGACATATCACAAGTGTAAATGTTTGTGCGAAGCGATGCATATACGTATTTACTATAGTAAAGATGGCGATAACGTTTACCCTATTTTCATTGTATTAGATATGTGACGTAATAACTACATACTCTTATAATATACTTTAATATAATTGTAATGATACATATATACATATGTTAAACATATATGATATGAAACATATTATGTTTCATATATAATATGTTGTATATATTAAATATAATTGAATATGGTTTATTGAGTAGAAATAAAATATAATGCAGTATATACAATTTCTGCTCAAAGGAGAGTACCAGAGATTATCGTGTAATCTATACTCACAACGAGGGTACCCTACAATTATATATATATACATATATAACATTATACGGTTTATGTTTAATATGCTATTATTATTTGTAATTATAAGTTAATTATATACACTTCTATATATATATACATACGTATCCGAATGAAGATTATATTGAATGAAGATGATGATATATGACAATACCGTGCGGCGCACAGTTAGAATAGCTGTATAAGTTAATGGTTCTAACTAATGCGGCGCTGTTGTCATCAAGTGGTTGCATTCATACACTGACTCGTTAGTCATACCTACAGTACTACCACCGTTACCCCTACATAGTTAACCGGGTGGGGCTGGGGGGGGGGGTTATAGCTATACACCCGCACTGCGGACAATACGGTTACAGCTGTAGCCTCTCACCGCTAGACGTCGATACCGGTGTTGCGGACCTATTGTCCAGCCACCGGTAGTAGTAGCGGTGGCTATAACGGTGGTGGTGGTGGTGGTGGTGGTGGCTATTGTTGACCGATAGGCGAGATCTAATTAATGACCGCAGTGGTGCTAGCGGTGGTGCGGTAAAGTGGTCGATAAATTGTGGCGGATATGTGTCGCTCTCGCCGGGTGATTGTAATAATGGACCGCGGCCTGCTGATAGTGTGCCTATCAATGGCGAAGTGGTGTGGGCAGAACATTTGTCATGCGCGTGTGTATATACACTTATATATAAACGGGGTACATAATTAAGATATATATATGTCATACAACTAATCTGAAATTAAAGTGATATTTATTTTACGAGCCGAATTATAGAATTAAATATTCTCTAATACTATATATATATATATATTTAAATCCTGTATATACATTTTAAGAATATTAATATATAATTCGGGTAGTAAATGTCACTTTATTTGTAGATTAATTTTATGAAATATCTCTTAATTGTATACCTCATATTCCGACAGACGTGATGTATGTGTGTGCATACTCATGCATATATCTACACATACACACAGGGACGGCGTGCACTGCACTCACCGATGTACCAGCTGGTGTATGCTAGCATACAAGTTCACCACTTCATTAATACACACACATACTATTATAGCTCTGTTAGCCTACATGTAGGCAATATGTATAATAAATGCGTAACTAAAGGGTTTGTAATTTATTATACCAAACCCTTTAGTTAGAAGAACGACATAACTAAAGGTTTCCAAACCCTTTAGTAGATATTCGACCTAAACCCTTTAGTTTGAAAAAAAGCCTAACTAAAGGTTACCAAACCCTTTGTTTAAACGGTCTTCGATTAAAGGGTTTATTTCACGAAAACTAAAGGGTTTTTTAACAGTGCACCCCATGGAGTGCACAACCGACACTATAGTGGTATACCCTAGTTACACACCTATAGCTCTCACGCTGTCTATGGGGATATGGATGGTCATCACATCTAAGGAGCAGTGGGGGAGGGGGCCCCATCACACACTGGGTGGCGGGGGGAAGATGGGGACTAGATAATTAAGCCACGCACTTGATTACCGGACAACGCGGCCCACTTCAGTACGGACATGCGCGGTATTCCTTTATGGAGAGTGGGGGGGGGGTGGAGAGGAGGTGTGAAGTGCACCCTTATCGTATAGGCGTGGATATAACCCTCTACCGCTAATGATAGCGCTGCTATTTATTATTATTTCCCTTATATATGTATATCACAAATATATATATATATATATATATATATATATATATATTTTAGAATTCAGAATTTGGTATAAGAACCCGAATATATATTGAAGCAAAGCTTATGATCTTCCGTTGAATATAAAATTACGAGTATATATATATATTACGTGTATACATATTGTGTGTACGTGTAGTATTAATGATATTAATATCGGTAGTCTATAGACTATCCATATATGGACTACGTGGAACAATAATAAGATAAGTGAATTAGTAATACGATACGGCACGATGTCAGAGTGATTCAATATCTATTACATAATCGCTATCACATATGCGGAATAGTTATAACAGACCCGATACCCAATACAAGCCGAGTGCATCGTGTCCTCTGTTAGTAAAAGATATATATATATATATATATATATATATATATATAGTTATGCTTATGCAAATTAGGTGTCGTTAAATACCATGTAATTGACAAATCGTGAACATTCAAAAGTGTATGTTATATATAGTTATATCTTATAAGATAATTAACCACTATTTATAATACAAACTATTATAATATATATATATATATATATATATATATATATACCAAAAGCACTACAATGCCGTATACAGTGTTGTTGGTATGCGATATTAAGACCTCCTATAACCTCGAGGTCGTAGGATGTGATGGAAATACAGACCGGTATAACGCATGTTTGAATAGTGTGTGTGTAGGTCTTAGCTTAGGTAGATACACACACTAATTCAGTGTTACCATTGCAGTGTGAACCATTACTGCAGCAAACGTATTCATCTATTCCACCGTGAACATATTACATATATACATACAACTTGTAGTGTGTTGTTAAATGCCGTTATTAAATGTTAAATAAGTTATTATATCGCCGTTTAAATATAGATGAAATCTATAAAAAGGTGCATGTTTTTGCGTGAATATTTAGTATCTAATAATTTCTATTAATATATTTAATTAATAAATTATATATATATATATTTTATGGTTATATAAATAAATAATTAGATTATAAATTGTTTTGATACGGTATATATCATATGAAATGTGTAGATTTATACGCACATATATATATATATATATATATATATATATATATATATATATATATGTGTGTACACGTTGATCTGTGACGCAGCTAAATAACGCCATTACGTAATACCTAAGGGTACAACCTAATCACAAATAGTAATCAGTAGATGTAGTATTACGCGTGATTGCTTATTACGCAATAATACATTGTTCTCGCGATGGAGTGGGGGGGAGGGGGGATTACCAGATTAGTAGGGCGTGATCGAGAAAGTGGAACACCGATGACTCACCCTGCCGATGACGCAACACATATGACCGATACTGTACGTCGTACTGTATGTAGGGTCAGGCGTATTCGTTGTTCGGTGCGCTTATGATAACAGATACGCACACTGTGCGTCGCACAGGCTTAATAGATAAACATATGCTTAAACGTGCACAGTAAAAACTAAACGTTCATTAGACTCAATTTAAACGTTCATTGGGTGGTCCAAATAGCGAACCTTTTATAACGTTCATTAGACTCCAGTTTATAATGAACGCGTTTGCATAAACGTTCATTATACTCTATATTCTAATGAACGTTTTTGCATAAACGTTCATTAGACTCTGTATTCTAATGAACGTTTTTGTATAAACGTTCATTAGACTCTATATTCTAATGAACTTTTTGTATAAACGTTCATTAGACTCTATATTCTAATGAACGTTTTTGTATAAACGTTCATTATACTCTATATTCTAATGAACGTTTTGTATAAACGTTCATTAGACTCTATATTCTGAATATTTTATATTATTAATATGCTTATAATTATATATGTATTAGCGGAGATATGTTCATAGTAGTATTTAACTTGTAATGACTTATATATTACAATATTATATAATTACATATATGTTATATTTAATACATAAATTTAACATTAATAATATTTTTAATATTAAATAAATGTTTCAATATTTAATATTGATAAATCATTATAACATTATTTCAAATGTATATTATCTTAATTATCAATATAATTATGATTATAATTATTGTTGATTATTATAATTAAGTTGATACATAAATGAAATTATGATGATATCAAAATAACATAGATACTTAAAGAATTTATTATTTTAAAATAGTAACTTTATTTATTAAATCATAATATTAACTTAAATATAGAAATAAAATAATAATTGATACTTAATTCCATTAGTGCTAAATTAAATCAATTTAAATAAATAAAGAAAAATTAAAATATGATATTGTATGTATATATAAATAAATAATCTAGGCGAAAATTAATATTATTGGCAAGAATTTTTTAAAAATAATTCTATATTTAATAATATATCTAAAGGTTCATTGGAATTCAAATGTCTAAAGAACGTTTATATACCGTTGATAAACGTTCATTACACAACTATATTTCATGAACGTTTATGTTAAATTTTATAATATTAAAGGTTCATTGGACTCTGAAATGTCTAAAGAACGTTTATACACCATTGATAAACGTTCATTACACAACTATATTTCATGAACGTTTAGGTTAAATTTTATAATATTAAACGTTCATTAGACTCTGAATGTGTCTAATGAACGTTTAGTTTTTACTGTGTGCGCACACATATCTACGTATATCCAATACAGTAACAATATTACCGCATACAAGTGCCACACTACTACTAGCAGTAGTTGTAGCAGTAGTAGTAGCAGTAGTATGTTACGTAGCTAGCCAATTATGATATGCATTTATAGTCGCGATTAAATAGGAATTAATACGGTGACAATTATTATAACGAATTATTAGTATCGGTAATATCTGTATGAATAATATCATATATGATCTATAGGCATTTAAGTGAAGTTTCACTCGAATATCTATTAATAATATGCATATTTTATACATATATATATGTATATGCATTATTATATTAAAATATAATAATATACGTAGGCCTATAATGAAACAGTAACGTATGCATATTACAATACAGGCTTATAATATGTACGTGTACCGATATGATAGATAGCTAAACTGTTACTATTTATGATGTTGTATTGTACTGTAAAACCACTGCCGCTGATTTATTATTGTTATGTAACAATTGTAAACAAACGCTAAAGCTAAGCCACGAGAGCAGTTCGCTATGTGTTGGCTAGTGCTAATATGTATGTGCCATGTTAATATGCGTGTTTATACCAGTGCTGTAAAGAGAGTTACTTTATATCGTTAGTTTATACGTACAAATTGGCATACTATTTCATACAGAAACATACATATACCCGCGTTTTAATACGAATATACGCACACACACATATATGCGAACCCTACAGGTAAAAATACTAGCAGGTAAACACTACCTATAGATTACAATATTTCAATATCAGTAGGGGTTTTTATTTATCTTATCTATAGATATATTTAATAAGATAATTATGACATACGTCATATGATACCTATATTATTATCACATATAATATAACACATCTATGATTAGCACATACTATATATAATAGTGTGTATACATATATACCTACTGCACATATACATATGTACAGAGATATATTACATATCGCATACATATACTCACAGATAAATGTCCTCTTTGTAGTACCTGTAATTACTACACATAAAGGTAATACTGTAATACAGTAGTATACTATACAACTAGAGTTGTATTGGTATATATATCAATACAATATGAATACAACTATAATTGTATAACATTGTATTAGTATATATTATTCAACTACTATAGTTTTATTGGAACCAGGAAATTAGACGATCTATAGATAGCCACTACTACAATATATAGTAATACTATGTGTACTGTAGTAGTGATGTTGTTGTTATGCTACACTGGGTTACCTACCATTACCGTTCACACGGGCACGATTCTAATTAACGAGATTCACGCCTATTCTCGCGCGCTCGCACACACAACAATAGGCCAACGCGGAACAGTACCGTCACCGTGTGTTAGTGTGGTATACATGGTACGGCTACAGTAGTAGCAGTAGCAGTAGTAGCAGTAGCTGTAGCAGTAGCGGTAGCGGTAGCAGTAGCGGTAGCAGTAGCGGTTCACTACCGCGGCGATGGGGAGGTTTAACTAGCAGCGAGCGGCGTAACGTAAAAACGAGAGAGAGAGAGAGAGAGAGAGAGAGAGATAGAGAGATAGAGAGAGAGAGAGAGCGCCGTGTTCACCCAAGCGTGACGCCCGCTTGTACCGAATGCATTGTTAGTCGCACGACGTGGATAGAGCGAGTTCTACCCCGCCATTGTGACGGCTGTATAGCAGACAATGGACGCGATAGGAGAACGTCTCCGACCGATTGAACCTATTATAGGTTGCCGTATCTCCATTGAACAACTATAATATAGTATTACTACTATAGTAGTAGTAGTAGTAGTAGTAGTAGTAGTAGTTATAATTCAATAACGCCCGAGAGATTATTATCTCGTCTTGTACTAACTACTGGTCATTTCAATACCGATGTACATGTATACTATATGTGATATAATACGATATCCGGATGATACCTGGTTGTTTTTAATTAAAAAGGTGTTATGATATACATCATACATCTGATAAGACATGGCCGCTGGTATGAGAAGTGTACTAAACAGTGGTCACTAAACCCGTACAGATGTGGTTTAACTGTCAACTGGAAAGCACTCGGTATTTCATATTAATTAATATTACTATTGTTGTATTATCATTAAAGTAATATATATATATATATACACACACGTAATACATATGTGTATACATGTGTACGTGCGTGACTTTGTTAGCGTATATGTGGCTAAGTATATTTAAGGAGCTGCCAAAGTTTGTGAATATTAATCACATAAATAAAAACGCGACCTAGTACAATAATTAACCAGCGTTATTATTAATAACTCTGCTAACACGTGCTTGACAAGTGCGTAAACAAATAGAGTAATTCTATTTTTAGAATTCGCGAGAGCCACTCCTTAAACTTGTCACATGTATCAAAACTGATATGCATGCTATGGGGGAATTGGGGAATTGGGGAAATGGGGTAAAACTTAGTTATGTGATGCAATCGATATGTACACATACACACATATATATGCTATATACATATGTTGTAATATATATATATATATATATATATATATATATATATATATATATATATATATATATATAAAGATATAATATATAAATATATATTTTAATAAACTATATAATATTAATATATTACAAATACATTTACTTTTAAATATTTATAATATTGCTATTAATAGACATATGAAAATACACGATTTATATTTGACATGTGTAAAAGTAGTAGTTATTGCATCACCGCAGTAGTAGTAGTAGTAGTAATAGTAGATGTAGTAGAACATGTACATTGTATAATATACTCTAATGACCTATATATATAGGTTTAGTATTATTATAAATTTAAATATATATATATATAATTATAAGAGAGAAAAAAGTCCAGCTAATTGTGAGGGATTAGATATTGTCTGGAGTAGAAAGGCTTATATATATAATTGAATGTTGATATATACGGTGCTAATATGATAATATGATATTTAAATAGCTATAGCTATATATATATATATATATATATATATATATATATATATATATATCTACATCATAGGTATGTACATTGTACGTGCGGGACTAGGAGATTAAGCAACGTAGTAAATGATGAAGGGAGGTGCATTGTACCCCATATCGTACTCTACATCTATATATATATATATATATATATATATATATATATATATATATATATATCTATAGATAATTGTACACTGTACGCCATACACTGTACGCGTATGTGTGTGTATGTCTTTAAACTAGATCTCTTATACACAGTATACCTGTATATCTGTATGCATGATATAGCGATCAAATATAGTTGTATACTAAACCTCTTCACTAAACCTCTTTACTCTTCTAACCACCAGTATTAATACACCCCTTAAACCTACCATATATATATATGTGGTATAGACATATAGGTATAGGTATATCCAGCTTTACATCTCGTCTAAACACACTGAGCGACTCTTGTATAAAAACACCGCCTTAGTTGCATGTAAAAACGATGACATAACGACCTGGCATGCCTGAGTCACTGTTCTATTCTGGTAACGTTGCGTAATAGTTTACGTCGGGCGGTGACGTAACTCGGTAATTAGGTCACCAGCGGTAGTCACACAGGTAGGTTATACATGGTGTGATCAATACTTACTACGAACACTATCGTTGTGTAATCGATGGTAATACGGTCAGTGGATGTGTAGGAGGGGGAGGAGGAGGATATATATGATGATGATGATGATGATGATGATGAGGATGAGGAGGATGATGAGAAGGAGGAGGATGAGGAGGATAATTAAGAGAAAAAGGAGGAGGATTGAGAGGGTGATGAATATGAAGAGGATGCGAATTATGAAGAGGAGGAGATTGAGGAGAAGGATGGATAGGAACATGATTAGGATAATGATGAGTAAGAAGAGAATGATGAGAATGATGATGATGAGGAAGAAGAAGACAAGGATACATATACGAGAATGTGTACACGGGTCAATATGATCAGCAATGTAGACATACTTTACAAGTGCACACAACCGCTGTATGGGGTACAAGTATAATGCAGCATAGGTCTAGGCCTACATATACACACGCAGCTATAACCTATACCCGTATGTCACACCTGTGTGCACATAGGTGTAACCGTACCATGGTGTGTGTCAATACAACACACTAAGATTAATCATTTATTTGATTACTAAGTAAAACGTATACTACGAATAATATATGCACTATAAGGTGTATAGTGTTTTATAGTAACAAGTATACTACGTATATTTAGTAAGTACTTACAATGTGCCCATACACACACATATATATATATATATATATATATATATATATATATATATATATATATATATATATATGTGTGTGTGTGTGTGTGTGTGTGTGTGTGTTAGTTTGTGTGTGTGTGTATACAAATGATCACACTTATACATATACATACACACGAATATACACGTCTATATACATGTGTATACCCATGTACACATACACACTTATACGGTACACTTGTACGTATTCTATTGCGTTTAGTTATTTTTGTATATATTTAATAACTAAATATAATAATATATTCACTTATGTATATTATTATACATTTATTAATACATGGGATATACAATGTACATTGTACATTGTACAATGTACATCCCATTATTATGAATGTATTAATAAACGTATAATAATAAACATAAGTGAATACATTAATAGTGTATACACTATGTACTATATAGTACATCAATGGTGATGTACAGTGTACATTGTACACTGTACATATATATATATATATATATATATATATATGTGTGTGTTTGTGTGTGTGTGAGTGTTGGCGGTACGAATACAACTATTTGTAACTAATTATATCGATTAATAATACGTATTATATAAGATTATTATGTAACATTTAAAAGTGTATTATATAACATCAAGATGTTTCGCGATGGTAGATTAATTCACTAGGGATTTCACCCGAGCTGGCATAAATACACGCCGATGAATTATTGAATGTATAGAATTATTTATACGCGCTAGTATATACACACACACACACACATACACACACACGTATTCACATATGCACGTATAGTTTTTACTATGCTTCGATAGATTGCTGGCGAGCTAGTCGAGTTATAGCTATATAGTAAATCATGCGCTAATATCACTGACATCAAGATAGTCTAATGTCTATTTATAGAATGACGTCATAGGAGATATCGTGCGGAACTAGAGCTTTCGATAACAGGCCGACAGCCGACTCGCTTTAATTGCATCCGCTATTGTATTACGTAATATCAACAGAGGTTTTATACTGTTTGATTGTCTCACGAATCTATATATATATATATATATATATATATATATATATATATGTGAGTGTGTGTATAATTATTATGTAATTATTTCGAGTACATAACAAATGAATAGGATATGACTACTTATTATTAATAAGTTGTAAGTCATGTAGCGAATCTATTGTTATCCTGGCGGTACCGAGGACATTTAACACGTGGTACGGCAATACACAGCGTACCACGGGTAACGTATACGATATCGACATGACGCGTGTTCTACTAGCACAATGTTCCGCAGGTAAGGGGAATTGTTAACACGTGACTCAGATACGTACCTATAGGCACGTGACTTATAAGTAAGTCTGGTGATGACTAATTGATCACGATTTAAATCAATCACCAACATTATATTGTAATCGATGTATTATAGATATAGTTAACTACATACCCACACACACACCCACACACACATATATATATATATATATATATATATATATATATATATATATATATATATATATATATATATATATTATGTATACATAATATATTATGATCGTATACGATCAGAAGTGAATTCGATGTACGAATTCATAAATATAATATAAAGCACGCTTTATTATGAATATAACGTATACGCGTTATACCCATATTCATATCACGTGTTCCAATTTCACGTCACGTGTTCGAGTGTTTATCACGGATAGGTCACGTGATATGTTCAATAATATTGCTCACGGTATACGCATGCGTGTTTACACCCGCGTTTGAATACATTATAGTACGTGATTTACGTGTGTATTTGAATGTATTAATACACATACTATAGTATACATACTACACACGCGCACACACGCGCACACACGCGCACACACGCGCATACACGTACCGTTAACCACGTATATAAAGAATATTACAACTGGTTGACCTAGAAATATTTAAATAGTAGAATTATTACCTATATCTCAGAATTATGACCACTGTCCGCTGCTGATGATTACCATCACGACGTCATCGTCACGGCTACTTATCTAGTGTACCTGCACTGGCATTACGATATAGATAGTATATATATATATATATATATATATATATATATATACATTGACGTATATATATATATATGACATTACACATATATACATGACATGACGAATATACAGAAATAAAGTTACACATATATGTGTAAACACATACCTATAGGCTGATACACGTACGATATGCGGGTTATGTAATACATGGATTATGTAATACACGATGTATTACGACGATTATCATTATACACGGAACATAGAATTTGTTTACATACAAACACGTATACGTATACAATCATGTGTACAATGTACACAGGTGTACGACGTATATGTATATCGTACTACGTATATTATCAACACCTCCTAATACGTGGAGGGGTAGGATGTAGGAGGTATTGATAAGTACGAATTCTTACGAAACACGAACACGATAATGAACAAAGAAGGACACGATAATGAATAAAGAAGGACACGAAGACAATAGCGATGGTAGGCTGGTATCGCGATGATGACGATGTGATATTGAGAAGTTGCCCGCGACCGTAGAATTAACCGGAAGTTGTATTGCGCACGACTAGAGCTAGAGAGAACTTCTCTATTTGACTAGCAGTGACGTATAGCGGTGGTTATTAGTAGTATTAATCATTAATATCGCGATAGATAGGTCGGTTTTTATTTTTAATTGTTTAAAATAATAATATATGTTCTATAACTAATACGATAAATGATGAATTAATGTTCATAAACACACCTATTTATAATATATGATCATACTTTATGGCTAATGGCTAATACTGTAATCTATACATAGATACTGTTACTAATGTGTTATTAACCCTACCATGACATGAGGCTATTACCACACACATATGATACATTATAATGCTATCTATATTGAACACACGGTATACCTAGCTATAGCTACAGTTATGAACTATGGCCTCGATACAAATACCCGCAGGGGAAGGGGTTATTACGTTATAAAGTAATATGCGTGTAACTTGAACACACGATACAGGCCTACAATATACAGGTATATACGAGAATGTGAACTTTAAGTCACTATTGCCAAAGATCCTATGAAACTTAATCATAATATCCTATCTATTATAATAGTGTACACTGCCTCATACAATATATTCATAACATAGATATACCGCTTGCAATATAACGGTGAACGCTATTTACTGTTATCCTTAGTAAAGTAACTAAACCGACTTGTACTTACTGTACTAACTAGGCCGAACTCTATATTACTATTATAATTAATTATTATATATTTAATAACTAGATAACTCTTATAATAACGTGTTTTATATGTTTACATTTGTGTCGAGGTGTTTACATTTTCATATCTTGACTTACTGGATAATAATGTATTTAAATTCTGTATTATTGTGAAAACGTATTATAACTATATCTGTAAAGTAATATTGTAATATATTCTAATATATTGTAATATCTATAATATATTACTATTTTATGAAATTAAACATACAACTATTTGTATCCCTGGTAATATCAAGTATTCATACATGAATAATTCATAATAATATTCTACTATACGACACTTTAGAAAATACGCAATACAACTTCCGGTTTGACTTTAGCGTTCGCGAGGCGGCTTCTGAAATCGAGGCTCGAGGCGCGTGTACGCCGTACGGCTAAAACTCACAACGACTTAAAATCACGACGTTCCATTGAGAAATAGCACAGACCTCGCTCGCTCGATCACCTATGAGTCACCATCACATCTAGATGATGATTCATCACGCGCCGTCTCTCTATATCTCTCGGCGGCGGTGAGTCATAACCGACTTCTTATTTCTGAAGCACCGACGTGTATCGAAAGTGGCTATGCTTTCTATGGTAGAGTGTTAGAGGCCCGTTGTTACGTGACTGTAGTAGTTATGTAATCGGGGGTTATATGACCGATTTGTATGTGTAGTAATAGTTATATGTATTATAGTTTTAATATCATATTTATTTAGGCGATATTACTATGAATTCCAGATAATATTATATATATATATGTGATATAAATGTGTAACATTCACGCAATAGTAATTAACATATGCGTATTAACGCAATTACTCCATTATTAATAATACATAACTCACCACTATGCGGCGTACAAACCCCACGAGAATACACACACGCGCACACACATACACACACGCACACACGTACATACGACACACTAATGGGATGCATAGTGTGCCGCATAACCCATGTGTAATGTGGCCCATAGGTCAATATTAATATTAATATCTCGCCTCGGCCGCGGCCGAGTTAATCTTTATGTACATTTCGCTAATTAGCAGCTAGATAGTAAATAAAGTCTGTGCCCTCTATGGGTTAAATATGCCCCCTATAGGGTAAAGTATGACCCCTATATGGGTATTAATGCTAACATATCTAATATCTCCTATATATAATATATGATAGAGTTTGAATTCACAATATTGCATTATTATTAGTATTAATATTATTATTATTATTATTCACTCACACATACTTAGGTATACCTAATGTAACTAATATTAATAGATGTATTAACTTATTAATACAATTATTAAAATCCACATTTTCAATATACACTTTATTATTTAACAAATGAAGCTAATTAATTGTCATAAATAATACATATAAATATATATATAATATATATATATATATATTATATATATATTTACATTTTCATTGTAAACTTATAACAACAATTCAAAAAGTTAATTATTTATAAATTGTCGTAGGGACTCCCTACTATAGTAGTCCCTATAGGGACATTCGATATGAAAATCGTAAATAAATAGTAGTATTTTATAAATAACTTTTATACTACTAAATTAGTAGTACTAATACTAATATAACTTTGTATAATAATAATACTAATATATCTTATTGTCAGAAATGCATATATTATAATATCTATATGTATATATGTATATATTATCTATAATAGATAATAGATAATCTATTATATCTATGTACATATATATTATACCTATAGGTAAGTTCATTATAGTGGCAATAGCGCTTTAGTAATTAGAACAATCTAAATTAGCGTGTCTCTTTCGTGTTGACTGCATATCAATAGACGATGTTTACAACTTGAGTTATAGATTGTATATATTCTTACGACTTCTTTATAACGAGGTTGTAAGAGTGAATCACTATGGTGGTAGGAGCAATGGTATACCAATGCTGTTCTATAGTTTTATATATATGTATATATATACGTAAACTTACAGGAATATTATGTTTGCCTATTTGCGAGAGGGTGTACATATAAACTAATGTTTCATCTTATAAGATTTTCTATAGAAGTGATAGTGTATTTTATGAAGTATATTATTGATATTAATAATTAAATTATTCAATGTGTTTAGTGTATATATTCATAACCAAAACTACTTAAAGCACATTAATGGTATTCGGAATACACTAGATAACAGTAGTATAACAATGGCCCGTGTGCGCTGTGCATTATAGCATGCTACATTATACTTTTAAACACACACTGGCGCAGACTTCTCAGGTAAAACGAGGCCATTAGAGACATATTACTTATTGCTATACACAATAAGTCACAATGAGTCATCTACACTAATGAATGGGTAGTACATACATATTAGTAATCGTATACAAGGTATATATGCCTCTATAAATCTATAGCTATAGATTAGTAAGAAAGATAGGCCCTAGAAGCAATGCAACTGGGCGGGGGGCGGGGGGGGGGGGTGATTAAACCATATAAATTATAAAAAGTTAATTTAATACGGGCTAGGGGCATGTACTTACTGAATAGAATAATTACATACTTACCGACTACACGTACCACTACCAGCAGGACCGCAGTAAATCGAGAGTACGTGTGCATCATGTACGTGCGCTGCTGGTACCGCGTACACACAGGTAGCCACATACTCGCAGTGTTCAGTGGTATGCCGCAGTAGAACAATAGCGCTATCGTTAATGGCTACTGGCTAGCGCAATAATTCATAATAAGTTGCAATAAACTATGATTCATTTGTAGAGAGGTAATTGTTTTAAAATGAAAAAAGAGCGCTATAAATAGGTTCTAAATATAAAAAGTGTATGATATATGTATGGTATATAAGGGTCTATATACCCTTACTACTAATACAACGGCAGTTGGCTACTGCGGATAACTTATAAATATAATGTCTATGTTATAATGATATAATAACTATATAATATTATAATACATATTACAATATAATATTATATATATTTTTGTGACATTTTACATCA
This sequence comes from Osedax fenrisi, assembly GCA_964019155.1. Classification (NCBI taxonomy): domain Eukaryota; kingdom Metazoa; phylum Annelida; class Polychaeta; order Sabellida; family Siboglinidae; genus Osedax; species Osedax fenrisi. The sequence continues at coordinate 61,012,063 of OZ025240.1, read as the reverse complement.
TTTATTTTGGTTCGAAAAACATCAACAAAACCCGCTTCTCAGCACTGCTAAGCGATACACTCTGACACGCACACACGCACACACACGCACACACACGCACTCTCGCACACACTTTCGCACACTAACCTCAGAATACAGAACAGCAGCACCAGCGAAACGATCAGCATAACGCCGGCTGCCACGCCCACTATTACATAGGTGGTCCGGTGTCCCGCACTTTTGGTTTTACTGGAAGCCACGCGAGCGGTGGTTCTGAGAAGGGGGCGGTCGCTAGCGGAGGAGGGGGTGTGGCCTGAAGTGGGAGTGTCCGATTGTGTTGTGTCGTTGACTTGCTCTCGCCGTGAAGTCGTCATCGTGTGTACTATGGTCGACTTACTGGTTCCGCTCGAAGCTACGGAGCTAGTCATACTAGCTGTAGTAGTAGTTGTAGTAGTAGTAGTGGTAGGGGTAGTAGTGGTAAGGGTAGGCGTAGTAGTGGGTGGCGGCAGAGTAGTGGTAGTAGTAGTGGTGGTAGTAGTACTGGTGGTGGTGGAGCAGATCATGTTCAGAGGGTTAGAGTTACGCGTGCATCTCTCTGCGTTAAGTTTGCCCAGGTCGGACATCAGCCAATAGGAGAACGAACAATCTGGAGGGGCCGACGCCTTCCACTTCAGGGTTCTGACGAGGGCGGCTAACTGTGACGTAATAATGAAGTAGTAGTCGTTACGTGATCGGGTCACCGCGCTATTATTAGCAAAGATTGTGCGAAGCGAATACTTAACAAAAACTTAGCTATTACATCGCACGACATTATATTGGTATATACCTATAGGTAACGTACTATTTGTTTGTAAATATAACTTTAATCATAATTGTAGATAGTTAGCTACGTTTAATTATAATGACACGGGACATTAATAATCTGTAATTTATAATAGAGATTTATATGCTACAGCGTATACAAATACTATTATTTTTATTAACTATACACATATATATATATATATATATATATATTCACATATACACGTGCACAGTGTTCAGTGTACATTGTACACACACATACACGCGCTCACACATTTGAAGGTCACGTCGTTAACCTCTGTTGAGGCCCCCAGCGTCTTTTTGAAGGACATCTCGAAATCGGGGAATGCGGGAGGACATGCTATGACCTCTTCACAATACGTTATCACTATGTTCTGCGTATGAGAATAGGTGTGGTTAATAAGGAGTTTAGGGGGGGGGGGTTACTGTATGTCGGAGGGGGTTAATGTATGTCGGAGGGGGTTAATGCATGTCGGAGGGGGTTAGTGTGGTTGTATGTATACATAGGTATACCTATATGTATGATTATAATGAACTCCTTACAATATATATGGACCATATTTATAATGAATGTATAATATGTGTAGGGAGAATAGGGTTATCGGATGGGAGGCAGGAGAATAGGGGTAATAGGGGGGTATACCTATTTATAGTTAACATGAACGCCTCGTGCGAACTAGGTTGACGGAGTTTTACGTAATGCTACGGTTACAGAGGACATGGTTACAGAGGACATGGTTACAGAGGACATGATTACAGAGGACATGATTACGATGTCCCCAGAATATATTCTATAGAATAACAGTGTGCGCGCGTATGCCCACTGTGCAATGATATATGTGTGCACGTATAGGCGTATGTGTATGCGTATGTGTGTGCACTTATAGGTGCACGTACAGGCGTATGTGTATGCGCGTATAGGTGCACCTTTAGGCGCATACGTCATCGCGTGCACGTAATCTAACCTAAAAAGCATTTCAGCGTTTCAATAACATCCCACACATCGAGATTAACAATTCATTAATTATATTTAATTAAATCATACTTGTACCGGGGGTACACTCCCCAATAGTATACTTAGGTATACGCTTTTACTTTATTATATATATATATATATACATTCATCAATATATACAAATATTTATTCAATACACTATTATTAAAAACTGATTAAATAATATAATTCCAGACATTATATAAAAACTATAATAAATATATCATGAATTTAATTATAAAGTAATATATATTTAAATTTAGTATTTGTTTTTCATGTATACATTATTTATTTATATATATATATATATATATATATATATATTCGTCTTATTTCGTGTTTTTATGAATAAAAGTAGTAATATCCACATATATATAATCATACATTGTATATATTATAGTAATATATTAGGTAGTATACAATAAGTACACACACACATATACTGCGAATGTGTTCATAGTGAAGTGTTACATAACATGTATATTTCCTATTGCGTAAGGACGATACTTAATAACTATCGAGGCACTCAGATCTGTAACTCAGAGTCGCTAATGCGTACATTAATTATAGCGGCACTATTGTATACAAAAAGATATATACGTGGCGAGCTTAACTTGAGTTTTGTCTATTATGTATGATCCTAGTTTTATTTGCAATAACAAAATGTAGTGAATACTGGTGTATACTGGTCCTATAGGACCTACAGTGTAGTTACTACACTCTATAGAGTGACAAATACACCATAGGACCTACACTCTATAGAGTGACACCTATCTACACTGTAGGTGTCACTCTATACACTGTAGGTGTCACTCTATACACTGTATACAGTGTATAGAGTGACACCTACAGTGTATAGAGTGACACCTACAGTGTATAGAGTGACACCTACAGTGTAGAACCTACACTCTATAGAGTGACACCTACAGTGTAGAACATACACTCTATAGAGTGACACCTACAGTGTAGAACCTACATTGTAGATGTCACGTGTTCAGTGTCACGAGAAACACACGCATTGTGAACACTACTTATGTTGTTGTGTGATATCCACAGAGAGATATATCAAAGATTTTCCGAAGGATAAATTGCTTCGCAAAATCATTGGATATATTATCATATAAATAAAGTATTATTATTATTAGCACCACCAAATATCACGGGTAGTAACCACTAAAGGTATTATAACAATCTGCGTTACTACCATGTCACGAGTGCATTGTTACCACTATATATGATATTGTCATTGTTTTAATGTGTAGTCGGTATGTCTATGAGAATATCTATACACTAGACACCGTTACTGTGTATATTGACACCGTGTAGCTTCAGTTCAAGTTATAATCGGTCACTTACGGATACGGTGCACAAATGTGTGTATACATTAATGTACACATCGTATACATGCATGTACACATTGTATACATGCATGTACACATTGTATACGTAGTGTAGTGAGTTGTAATACGTAACACGTCGTAATACACGAGTTTACTCTCTTGTTTATAAACATCGTTATCCGGTTACCAGCTCCCGTGTGTTAACATTCATTATCAAATCATATTAGTTATAAATACATATATATAATGACTATAAAAACTATGCGAAAGGTGGTATACGATATCGAAAGTAATAAAATAAGTTATATATATATAAATATTATATCAAATATTATACCCCATATATACCCTATATATACGTTAATATATATACGTTAATATATATATATATATATATATATATATATATATTACATATTTTATATTATATAACATATATATATATTTTACTGGTGTGGAGATATTAACTCCCATCCAGCGGGTCCCCAGGTGGTGGATAGGGGAAGTAGACCTCCAGATATGGAGTGTTAGCTGCGAATACATGAATAATCTATTCAATAAGCAGTCCCGAACCAAAAATCAGAGTCGTCCTTTGGCAAGACCTATTACTCTGTTGCCACCCGCACCAGGGTTACGGTGCAAACCCCACTTGTGTATGGAGTGGCGACCGCACATTTTACCCAGCTACCGAAAGCAAATTAAATGACACAATCACATATCCCATCCCGCATCGCTCGTCGCGCGGAACAAGGAGCGCGTCCTGCAATTCCATCTCAGGTTGCAGTCGAAAAAATAGCTACTGAGAAACACAATACACCAAAACTTTTAGTGTCGAAGAAAAGTATGATCTTCGGATCATTAAACACACAGACTTTACAAAGAAAATGGAAGGTACCAGAACTAGTATCTTCAGCTGAAAAAACCAGACATGATGTTTTATGCATACAAGAACACAGATTCGTACACCCTAACATTGATATCAAAGAACACAACTTCGGAAAATGGATACTAATAACTTGCTCTGCATGGAAAAACAGTATGAATGCTGCTACATTTGGAATTGGTATACTATTGAACTCGAGAGCATATGATAAAATAACAAGCGTTGAAAAAATAAACCCCAGAATAATGGCAATACATTTCGAAGGAAACCCGATGACAACAGTTATATCATGCTACAGCCCGACAAACGTTACCGATGAACAGGAGGTTGAATTATTCTATACTGATCTAAACACATTTACAAGAAACATCCCAAAGCATAATGTACTAATTATAGGAGGAGACTTCAACGCACACCTTGGATACGATGATGGACATAAATATTCCCTACACAGGGAAACAAACCGAAACGGTAATATGTTACAAAGTTATCTTCAAGAAAATAATCTATTATGCCTAAATACTCATTTCCAGAAAAGATTAGGACAGAAATGGACACATACCTCACCAAATGGTTTTAAATCTCAGATTGATTTTTTAATCATCAACAAGAAGTGGAAAAATAGCGCCAAAAACTGTAGAGCATTCAATTCGTTTATTAGTGTAGCATCTGACCATCGTATAATTTCAGCTAAAATATGTCTTTGTCTGAGAGCCAATAAAAAGAAATTATGTCAAAATAAGCCCTTTAATTGGTCCACACTGAAAGACGATAGCGATGTCCGAAAAAGTTTCATTACTGAAGTGAAAAACGGATATACAGTCCTCCAAGAAAGTGAACAAAACGAATCAACTGCAAACTCTAGATATAACAATTTTGAAAAAGCCTGCAAGGAAGCAGCTACAAAAGAAATCCCGTTGAAACCGAAAATGATAAAGAGATTACCATGGGAAACACCGTATATATGTCAAAAGCGTGAAATACTCCATCAAGCGGCAGAAATCAAAAACAGCGATCCAACTTCAGAAAATATCAAAAAGTTTACAGATGCTCAAAATGTGCTCACCAAAATGTATGAAAATGAACAAACCGAATATGTTACTCGCAAGATTGATGTAATAAAAAACGCAATCAGTTTTAAAAAATCAGCACTTGCATGGAAAACAGTCAACGAAGTCAGCGGACGAAAGAATACAGAAAAAGCCAAGATTAAAGCAAATAGCGAAAAAGAACGCATACAACTATGGCACCAACACTTCAAAGAACTACTCGGCAAACCGATACAAACTTCAACAAACAGCGGAAATGAATGCATCGTAAATACCAATAAGCATCTAAATATAGAAACTGGACCTTTTACTGCACCTGAATTATCAAAAGCCACCAAAAGTATCCAGAATGGAAAAGCGGTTGGCCTCGATGAAATTCCTGCTGAAGTATGGAAAATAGACGATTTTCAAGAATTTCTTCTAGAATCTTGTAATTGTGTATACAACCAAGAAAGTATTAGAAGATGGAGAGAAGGGTGCATTCTCCCTTTCCCCAAAAAAGGTAATCTATCAATAACGAAAAACTATAGAGGAATCACACTCACACCAATTGCTGCCAAGATATACAACCTGATGTTACTAAACAGGATAAGACCTGTGATCGACCCTATCCTAAGGAAAAATCAAAATGGATTCAGGACAAACCGATCCACATCTGGACAAATATTAACAATTCGGCGCATATTAGAAGGCGTGAAAGCCAAAAAGCTACCTATAACGCTGCTTTTTATTGACTTTGCAAAGGCTTTCGATTCTATAGACAGACTTAAAATGGAAAATATATTAATAATATATGGAATACCAAAGGACATAGTCAATGCAATAATGATGCTATATAGGAATACAAGCGCTATGGTCAGATCACCTGACGGAGATACTCCTTATTTTGAAATTACGACCGGTGTCCTACAAGGAGATACATTGGCTCCGTATTTATTCATAATCTGCCTTGACTATATACTAAAACACTCCATAGATGATAATATTAATCTAGGCTTTACACTTTCACAAAGAAGAATCAGTCGACATCAAGCTATACATATTACCGACATTGACTACGCAGACGATATTGCAGTTACTGCAGATACAATAAAAGATGCTGAGAAAATGCTACATCAAATCGAAGAAGCTGCAGAAGACATTGGACTGAAAATAAACTCAGATAAAACTGAGTATATGAGCCTAAATTCAAAGAGTGACAACATGATAAGCAGAAATGGAAATTCTATCAAAAACGTAGACAATTTCAAATATCTCGGCAGCTACATTGCAAATACTGAAAATGATATCAATACAAGAATAGCAAAAGCCTGGGCAGCACTGAATAGTATGATTATACTGTGGAAATCAAATCTATCAGAAAATCTCAAAAGAAGCTTTTTCTGAGCTGCGGTGGAATCAGTACTAGTGTATGGTGCGACGACTTGGACTCTAACAGCAACGTTGGAAAAAAGACTGGATGGAGCATATACTCGCATGCTCCGTGCTGCACTCAATAAATCCTGGAAAGATCACATCTCTAACAAAGACCTCTATCTTGAAATCCCAAGAATATCAGACTCTATTCGGAAACAACGCCTACGATTTGCAGGCCATTGTTGGCGAAGCAAAGATGAGCTAGCAAGTGATGTACTTCTCTGGCAACCAACTCACAGCAAACGGCCACGAGGACGACCTGCCAAGACGTACATCGATCAACTACTGGAGGATACCGGATGCAATATAGATGAGATTCCAACCGCGATGAACGATAGAAAAGGATGGATGGAACGTGTCAAGAAATGCCGAGCAAGCTCGACCTGGTAAGGTAAGGTAATATTACATAACAATTGATACATGTACAGCGTATACGCCAGAAGGCCGTATTGTGTACGCTAATAACCACTACGGTCAGTGTTGCGGTGGTCAGAATGCATCACGTGACATGCGTATCGGTCAGCCTCGTTATCGGATGATAAACATGCACACGTGTTCGCGTGTACACGTTGTGCGTGTAATGTACCCGTGGGAAGGCCTGTAAGATAGGCGCCGCCGTGTCATGCACGCTATACTGTTACAGTTATAGCCGTGGTTATATATACATGTATACGTGTATACACTGTACATTAACATATGTACCTCATTGTATAAACGGGCTAACTATTTAGTAAATGTCAACTTTGAATACAGTTTTATGTGTGAGTTGTGCATGTGTATTCATTTGGTATTATCAATTTTATTAAAATATTTACACTTTTTTTAACTTTAAACGCATGATTTGATTATAATATATATATATATATATATATATATATGTATATTATAATATACATTATATATTATACAAACACCGAGTGCATACCGGGTGCGCCACGCCTCCTTACATACACACATATAGTACACACACATATATACTATAGTATATAGTCACCTTATCTATATATATATAGATAAGGTATGTATACATGCAAAACATCAAATACGATAATGCATACGTCATCATATGTATGAGTCACTTTTTGTATAACACTTGTGTACGTATCCACGGAGAGTGTTGTTTACAAACACGAGAAGTCACGTGCGAAAGTCACGTGGTTATAAGTGTATCCGGGTAGATAACGATAGATAAGAAGATCCAGGGCACCGATACGATTATGCAATAATAGCACACGCTTTAGAATTGTATTACCTTGTTTTTAAAGAACAACACTTTCTATTGAATCTTTAGAATTGTGTATTGCGATTGTAATATTGCATAGTACCGATCAGGAATACCTGATATATCATAGGTATACCCGAATAGATAGATTTATAGTTTACCTTATAACATACAAAAACAGGTATATGCTAATCTAATATCTATGCCTGTATACCATAAATACGAATATATGTGTATGTACTATTTTAATATATATATATATATATATATATATGTATATATATACATGAATATATTGAAACTAATTACTTAATAACAATACCTGTATAATATCTGCATATAATTATACATTGCTTAAGTAGCATCACTTTATGCTAAACGAATATTTAAATTTCCGCCGCCAGTTTGTGGTGATGACTAAATAGGTACCCGGAGTCTAGGTGTATCCATGGAGATAATCACATTCTTATGTAACTATAGGTGTCAAAGGTCATACAATGATGCCGGAAGTAACACATTAGCATTGTTATACTAAATAGTTTTATTTAGATATTTTACATACACAATATTTTATTTTTATAAATTATAAAAGTTTACCTCCGTAATAATCGAACATATGATGTAATACTGCATTCTGGGTAATTAACAGTCTAGCTAAATATCTAAACACTGAATCATGGTGTAACATATCTAGTTAATATGCATATATGTTAACTAGTTAATATGCATAGAAATGGTAATGAAATTTTAAAAAAACATTGTAAAACATATTATTTTAATAATGTTTCAAAGTATTTTTGCATGGCGTATTTAATTAATTATTTCTCATACATAGTAAATATACCAACATACAATAATAATAATATATAAAATAAAAATCAATATATATATATATAATACTTTGTATTTGCATATATACATATATAAAGGTATATATACAAAGGTTATGTCATGAGTCATGACACACATTGTTGCATACTAAAAAGATAACATTTATCAGATTTCTTAGCATTGATATTATCTCATGCATGAGGGTATATACCGGAATAGGTACCCATTGATACACGTGTCTACGTGTATTCAATGAATTCCGATTCTATTACATATAATCACTCGATCTATAGTATACATTTATTATTGAGTATAATTATAATTATAATAGTGTATACATGTATATATAGAGAGACTTTTGCATTAAAGCTAGCACATTATCTGTGTAACGCATACATAATATGTATTACATATGCGTTTTTATCAATTTTCTAGTTGACATACAATAAAATACATATACATAGGTTTCAATAGTTTAATTAAATATATGAAAAGTCAAACAAATATATAAATATATATACCGGTTATTTTAACATAAAATTATGTTAATATAATTAAATATAACATTTTTACTATAGACTATCTATATATAGACCCAATTCTAATGTACGCGATTTTTACGCGATACATTGAAATAAGAAAAACGCGTTACATAATTTGTTTACCACGAGGTCACGGTCATTACTCGCTCGATTACCGTGGTAAACGATGTATCGTTAGTATACTAATGAGGGTAATTAAGCGCGCGGTGTCAAGGTCAATGGTCGTAGGTCATGTCCTTGTCGATATCACTATTAACGACGTATACACACGGCGAGTATACCGGGGCTAGACACATCACGTGGCGCCATTACCATAGGAATTACGGATAGGAAGTATACGTACACGACGAGGACATGACCTTAGTTACATTAGTCTTAATGTACTCTATAGTTAGTCATGAATTATATATAGAGTGGACATTTATTGTGAATTTAGATTTGTAAAACAAATCGTAAACACACGAACTGTGCGCGTGTGCGACGCACTGTGCGCGTGTGCGTGCGCCTCGAGCAGACATAAACACACACACACACATACACACACATACACACACACATTATTACATATCGTATAGTGTACGTGGTACACCTCTAGTTAAGCGCGGTACTTGCGGTAACGGTACACAATGTAACACAATAGTGTTGCGCTCCGTACACACTGCCGTACTATAGTATACCCCATCACTATAGTATGTAGTATGTATACATCGCCTCTACTATACTACCATTATAGCGAGACTATAGCCTATAGCACATGCGTGATGTCCTACTTATACTATTGTAATAATAGTTCGCGAGATACTCCTTAGGTTTGTTTATCATTGATGACGTAACATCACGTGTTCATAAGATATCCGCTACTACGAAGGTCAAACTATCTCATATATTGTAACATATATGATATGATACGGTATATATTTATAACATATAATAATAATAATTATGTATAATTTATGCATGAACATAAGGTAAATAAATAAGTGCGATAATTATCTATTCGTTAACCTGTGTATATATATAACGTGTTTTGGTATACCATTAGCTATATCGTTAATGTATATATACGCACTAGTGACGTAAGTGATGCCCAGAATTTAATGCCGAGACGACTTTCATTTTCGGAAAAAAAACGAGCCCAAGCCGAGTTGAGATTTAGGTAACTGAGACTGAGACCGCATAGATTCTTTAGATTTGAGCATCATTTACTGCATCACTAGTGCACACGCATGCCTACGTGATAACATACACGCACATACACACGCACCCTAACACGCGTTCACGTACACACATATGTGTATTATATACAATAGGTATGCGCTTATTAAATTACTGTATTCATTTATATATAAATGTATATATACACAATATATACACAAAATGTGTGTATATAATATTCACTATTAGCGGTAACCATGTTCGCGCGCATGTGTGTATATGTATGCATATATGCGCGCTTATTTGCATGTATGTGTGTGTGCATGTTTGTATGCATGTTTGTGATGCCGTACATTCCTAATGAACACACGGTAACGAGACAGATACATCATAATACACGTCGTGGAGGGGGGAGGGGGTAAGTAATCACTACCCTGCCATTGTTACAGGCGGGCGGGGGGTGGGGGTGATACACGATGACCTAATCGTAATGATGTAATCCGAGCCGCTCGCTTCCATTGACTCGTAGGTAGTAATCCCTATCATCATCATCATCATCATCATCATTACCAGCTTCCTCCTCATCCACCTCCCCTATCATCAGTCTCCTACTACGCGAGATGCTGATGATGTACACGGTCATCAATAACGATGAGGTAGTCAGCTGTTTGTATCTAGTCATACGGCCTCTTGTGGTATTAGCGCATACCACTGTGCGTGTGTGTGCGTGTATGTGTGTGTGTGTGTGAGTGTGTGAGGGTGTGAGTGTGTGCGTGTGTGTGTATCAACGTGTGTGAGTGTGTGTATGAATGTAGGTGTGTGAGTGTGTGATGATGTATGTATGTATGTGAGTGTATGCGTGTTAGTTCGACGTTGTTCTAGGTTTCACACACAAATGTATGTATTACTATTATAGTACAATATTTTGCGCCTCCATATGCTAGGTATTAGGTCCCTAAATCCATCATGCATGTATAAATATATATACACCTATATATATACGTATCTATATTTACACATCTAAATATAACACCTAGACGGTAGCCATCATAACAATGTAGTACATCGTACTGTGTGAACCTCCGTAGCCTATGAAGTAGGTGTGTAAGCTTTCGAGACGGGCTCTATAGAGCGAGACTCGTATATTTATATATATATATATATATACGTGTATATACGTATATATATATAAATATATACATGTATATATATATATATATATATATATATATATAAGTAAAATACACGTAGTATCGCGTGAATATATTCGTGTTCAATCATGCGTGACGATCGAGCGTCTCGTTTATAATAGCCTCAGCACTGAATAGCACACCGCCCACCCCTCACCACCACCCTACACCACCACCACCACTATAATAGTGTACACTGTTGTGTATATAGAGTCGCGATTGTACACACTATATATTATGTATGCACAGTATAGTATTATCTGTTTCTTATATTAATGCATGAGCATGAGTTTATATATAATTATAGATATATATAATAATATTGGGTAATTTATATATATATATTTATTTATAAATTTATATATAAATACTATATAAATTATTAGAAAACACATACACTAATTTAAAAGGACCATATGAATGCATACTATGCATAGTCATATTTTATTGAATCGATATAGTTGAGTAATATAAGTGTATCCGAGGGGTAAACAATCCGCAAAGATTTTATAAAATTCTATATATAGAATGTTATTGAATCTATTAGTCGTGATTAATCTGTTAATTTAATTCGCTTTCCGCGAGGAAGAAAACCATTACTCTATAGTTTATTTGTATAATCTAACTTAATCTTGTGAGAGTTTGTATTATATATATACATACAATACATATATTTATAAATGTGCACATATATGTGCGTTTATTTATAATTAAATCTATATAAATATTATATAATACTTGGAATATTACAATTCGCCGAGGATATAAACACTACACATTTATTCGTTAATCGTTAGTCATATCAATAGGTATATAGTTATATTTCTGCGGTCAATGAAAATTGTGGTATGCAAATATTTCTATTTCCCCCTATTTCACAATAATAGATAAATTGCTCTCAGGATCTTACATTATCTCTCAACCGAATCTAAATCACTTATCACTAAATCCTAGCCATTGATAAACTCATCTATTATACATGTGTTACATGTTACATAGGGTAACAGTATGCGTAACATACGTATATACAAGTATTACGTAATACAAGTATTATATAACTCACGTATTGTGTAACATAAGGGGGAGGGGAAGATTCATTTATAATTAAAATTAGCCGCCAGCCGCGGAAGTAATGTCCCGACGGATATAGGTCAAATTATACATTTTGTACACATATGTGTATATACATTTGTTAGACATGAATGTATACATCCTATAGGATATCCTGCACATTTGTATATAATATCATACATTTACTACAAGAGATCGTCGTGTACATTTTTAGATATTTATTAAATATATTTTAAATGTTGTTGAATAATATTCATAATTATTAACTCATGTATATGTATAGTGACATGCTTGATATGTACGACTCGAGATACGTAAGTCGACACACGTCGTGTGTATGTGTGCGTGTGTGTGTGTGTGAGTGTGTGTGTGTGAGTATGTATGTGTGTGTGTGTGTGTGTGGTATAAACCGAGACACACACACACGCGCGTGTAGGTATACATATTTAATGCTAAACATATGTGCCGGTAATTATGATGTATACGAATTAGCTTATGCCTAATGACATACATATATCAGGCATGATATATCATGTATGATGTGATGTTACGATTGCGATGTGGTATTAATATATAAGACGCATTGTTCTTATGTTAACATTTCTAGCACATTTTGAAATACTTATATTTATATTCGAACATTATATATATATATATATATATATATATATACGAATATATATACGCACACACATATATATATATCATATATGATCTATAGAGACAAGAAAAACCCCTATACGAATTTTCAATATGATGTATAGGTAATTTTCTCGATAAACTCTACTTATACTATTAACCTTGTAGTAAACATAGACTAATATTATATATTAGTATAATATATATATATATATATATATATATATATATGTGTGTGTGTGCTATGTATTATGTAATCAAGGCGTTATTCTATAAATAGAACGAAAAGGTGTAACACGTAATGAATGCTATGGTACGTATTATATCTGTTACTAATTGCCCGACTTAATTACCGTATCGTTGCCGCTACTTATAGGGTATACTAGACCCGACAACTACAACTTCCGGTTGCATAACATCGCCGCCAGACAATAGACGGTGGCGGCGCACCACGGGAGACAATGGATCTCGCTTTCTTCTCCGAGACACAGAGAGAGAGAGAGATTACGTCATAATAGACAATATTACATCGACATCGCTGTACCGCGGTCTAGATATAGATTAATATCGCCGCGACTACAGAGTGTGACGTAACACGCATTGTTATGTAGTGTTACATCATCACCCATAGGTAGGCCATAGTAACCTCGTTAACACGGTGGTGTGTGCTGCACTGAGGTGTATCGACCAATGAGCCTATAGGCATATATGTCACCGGTAAACATACCTATGCTATCGTTGCTATAGGTATCTTATAACGATACATTATAATGTTGTCACTAACTATGTATTATATATTGATTTAATACTTCTACGAGTTTGAATATATTGTAAATAAGTGCACACACACATGTATATATATACTATGTTAACTGATATATAAACAATATGTGACGCATACAGCGTGTGTGTACGTATGTAGTGGGTGATACCTCAGTGGGGAGTTCCCGTTAGGGTAACAAACGATATTACCCTTACGCATACCGTGAAGTCACATGTCACCCAACGCCGCCCATCGGGTACGCGGTAATACACGCGGGTGATATCTAATTATAGGGGAGAATGGGGGGCGTTAACTCATGTGTCGGGAAGGCGACGGCTTCGACAGCAGACGTGGCGGGAAATTCGAAGAAATATGATAAATATAATATAATATATAAATAGGCGCGGATTAGGAACGGGGGTCGGATTACGCGCAATTACGTAATGTAACTTGTGTACTAGTTACGTCAGGAGTAACTCTCCTGTTAACAGTGTGTGTGTATAACGTCAAAATGCGTCGTATATGTATTGTTTACTCTATTGAAACAGCGTTGATTGTATACAACGACGACCCTACGGCGTGTCGCTGTGACAGGTTTGTTTATCTAATAGCCTCGATGTTCGAATATACGGGGGAGGCTTGTATATATACCACCACAGTTACAGGCATACACACACACACATATAAACATGTATCTATATATATATTCGTCTAAACATACTTTAATTAGGTGGTGCGCGGCGGGCTCGTACGCCGAGGCCGCAGGCCGAGCCGTCCCCACCTCGACGTTAACGGATAGGAAACTAATTTTTTTAAATTGAGGTGTGATTTTTTTTCAAAATTTTTCAAAATCTCTTTCCCATAAAAGTCTTTTTCCGTCAAAAATATCAACAAAGCGTATTCTTAAATTCAAATAATGCTCGATTTGAAATTTTTTGTTGTCAATGTATATATATGAGGTTAGCTACTCGAAATATATTTAGGAATACATAGTATGCGCATACTCATTTTCATCTACGGGCAATATTTCTTGTAGTATTTTGGGTTTTTATCGTTAAAATTTAATATTTAATATTTTATATAAATTATATTAAATAATTTTATATATAATTAAATTCGCCGTAAGGAAAACGTAAGGAAAACGTCGGGAGATAAAGTGGGGCAGCGGGGGTAACATGAATGATTTACTTTTTTGAATATGTATTCACGCGATACCAATAATCGTTAAAAAGTGTCATTTTTTAATCGATTTACGTAATCGAAAAATTTAAATTCGACGCAAATTTTTAATAACAAACATTATCGTGGAGAATTTTATCGTAAATAATTTCGTAAAAATGAGTTTCTTTAATTTCGAATACATTACGTAGATTTACGAAATGGTACTTCCGATTTGAATATCTAAATAAAAACAAGTGCATCGGAATTTATTTACCCGTATTATTGAGAAAAAGTTCACGAACGAGTAAAATCGAGTTAATATTTTTTACGTTACGAGTTTATATTAATTATTTCCTATCTACGCCATGTAAACATACATTATTAAACATAGGTGATGTACAAAATCAAAATCTACAATAATTATGTTGGGTTAAGTTTTAATATTGTTAGTTTTTTTAGATGCATTACTTCCCGTGTGATCCTATACAAGTATATTTATTTATATTGTTATTTTAACTGTTGTGGTTAGGTTGGGTTAAGATTTAATATTGGTAGTTTTTTTTAGCTGCATTACTTCCCGAGTGAGCCTATAAAATAATATTTATTTATATTGTTATTTTAACAGTTGTGGTTAGATTGGATTAAGTTTTAATATTGGTGGTTTTTTGTAGCTGCATTACTTACCGAGTTAACCTATAAAAGTATAGTGATATGTGTGTATATGTTTTTATTGATATTTTGAGTTTTAGTTATCGTCATTATTTCGAATAGGTTGGGTTAAGTTTTAATATTCGTAGGTTTTTTTTATCCGCATTAGGATTTATCCTACTTCCCGAGTGAGCCTATACAAGGATATTTGCACAGTTGTGGTTAGGTTGGGTTACGTTTTAATTTGTGTAAGTTTTTTTAGCTGCATTACTTCCCGAGTGAGCCTATAAAAGCATATTCATTTATATTGTTATTTTCACAGTTGTGGTTAGGTTGGGTTAAGTTTTAATTTATGTAGGTTTTATTAGCTGCACTACTTCCAGAGTGAGCCTATAAAAGTATAGTGATATATGTGTGTGTTGTCATTGATATTTGGAGTATTAGTTATTTTCATTATTGTTGTTAATTGGATTAAGTTTTAATATTGGTGGTTTTTTTAGCTGCATTACTTCCCGAGTGAGCCTATCAAATATTATTTATTTATATTGTTATTTTAACAGTTGTGGTTAGATTGGATTAAGTTTTAATATTGGTGGTTTTTTTAGCTGCATTACTTCCCGAGTGAGCCTATAAATGCATATACTTTTTTTTAGTTGCATTACATATATATGTATACTATATACCTATATACCTAGCTGCATTACATCACCAAGTGAACCTTACGATCGAACACGGGCAACGCCGGCCACCCACCCTAGTATATATATATATATATATATATATACTGGATGCATAGTAACAATGTACACATTAGTAGGTATTAGTTATCAATAGTATACATTATAATACAATGAGTTACGTATAGTGCATTCATTCATGTATGTATATACCTATTATACCTATATATATATATATATATATATAAGCCTATAGGCTATATGTACGTTAATAGGTTTAAAATTGCATAGTAATTATACAACATTATATGAATACATGTTTTATTATATAATTATAGTTTAAAATGTCTATATATAAATATGTGTATATAAATATATATATATATATATATATATATAATCGAATTAACTGTAGGTGAACATAATAGTGATTTGACTACTGCGACGAGATGTGAACTATCTTATGGACACATGTATGTAATGGACAAACAGTATACTATCGGGTGGTATGGCCTTGTGTTAGGTGCGTCAGCTAATAGCTGCACAATATACTGTTATAGAGTGTTCTAGAGTGTTCTATTGGTATAGTGATTACGCTATTGTAGAGTTACGTTAGTAGTAGGTAACGCGCGGGTGTTGCGCAATATAACAATAGGCGCTGGTTACGTAACGTTAGTCACGTGACTAATGTTGTTAACTCATCGCCACAATACGCCCGCAGCCTATTGTAGCCTGTACGACGTATAGCGATGTACAGGTAACCATTGTACCGCCATTTCTCAAGATCGGCCGCCCTCTCTGACTCATATATAATTAGGTGGGTGAGTCATCGAGTAATTAAACAATGAAGTCGTGACTCATAGCGGTGACGTGAGATTACTATCGTTTTACTATATACGCCATGCAAGCATATTAAGCATGCATTGTGACATGTACAGTCATATACATACATATATATGTATGCAAGAATGTTTATATATATATATATATTACAAATTTACAAATATATAATTATAAATATATTTATATCACCAGTAAATATGTATTATACGTACATACTTGAATACTTAGTGAACGTGTGTATTGAACATGGTAATAATCCTTTACAATTACCCAACGTACCTGTTATTGTGTTACCTTACCTTAGCAGGTCTAGCTTGCTCGGTAATATGTTAATCCCTTTCAAGTACACAAAGTTCCGGGTATTATAGTAATAGTTTACACTAAGTACTGTGTAATTTCATAGTTATGGAATACATACACATTATATAGTAAACCATTAATATATATATATTTATGATTCGATATTAATCGCACACATATACTAAGCCATATGTATAATGCATATACACATTGCATCATAAGTTATGATTCATAACTACTGACCTTCATTCTGTTATTCCCCAACGGATGTACTGGGTACAACAATACTCTATAACACTTAGACTACTAGAATACTTCGGTATCATATAGGTACAATATTATATACAACAATATATAATTATATATAACTATATATGTATATAAACCTACTTACAATCGTACGAACGAGCCAGATACACCTCCTACGGTACTACTACACAACTAATACACAAGTACTTCATGGTCTATAGGTACCGTTAACTACTTCAGTAGTTAAACTCACGAGTACTAAACCACACCAGAGGGCAGAGGGCAGCATTGCACTACCATGGTAGATGTAGTAATGCATTACTACAGCTACGCAGACAGTTGTTATCGGGGGTGTGATCATCCTTCTCTATAACGGCCATTATATCGGGCATTACAATGTAGGTATATGGGGGCTTTCGTACAGGTCATTAGATTGTTATCTTGATGCTATAGCAAGCATAGTATTGTAGTGCATTGATTAGCAATATATTATATATATATATATATATATATATATATATTTATATATACGTGTATTCACGCATACAAGCACACGTATATACCAACTCACGCACACACGCGTTTATAGACATGGTGATAATGTTATGCTATTACCACAACAGGTATAATTACACGGGGCGGGGGTGTGCTGGGGTATAATGTTAGAGTGATTACACGGTAGAAGTAAGCTAATGGGGCTTCGTGGACATAGGCGTACCATTACTACTGGGCGCGTGTGTGTGTGTGTGCGGATGTTTGTACACGCGTGTGTGCGTGGTTGCTTATACAGTATGCTATACACGTGTTATTGTTATTGTAACGGTATGAACTATGCTATATGTTCTCTGTCTTTTAGTAATGTATTGTGGTGTAATTAACTTATTGAAAATATCTATTTAGTAAATCGTATAATATTTACGATACGAACTATGGTTTCTTATTGCCATCAC
The DNA here is from genome assembly GCA_964019155.1 of Osedax fenrisi. Taxonomy (NCBI): domain Eukaryota; kingdom Metazoa; phylum Annelida; class Polychaeta; order Sabellida; family Siboglinidae; genus Osedax; species Osedax fenrisi. The sequence continues at coordinate 60,993,336 of OZ025240.1, read as the reverse complement.
CTACACGCGTAGAGATAACCCTTCTCTCTAGTCCTGTAGGGCTATAAGCGTATACGCTTACACGATGTATCGTTACTTCACCCCTCAAGTCGTTACGTAACTAAAGGGGGCAGGGTTAAGGGTTATGCATGGTTAAGGGTGAAGGGGTAAGGAAGGAATACTATCTCCATGCACGACGTTATCAGTGGTATTAGATAAGGTACACACCAACACTAACAACCCGTTGTAGTTAGTGTATCATCACCAGTCAGAACTTATCTGCAGCCCACCTATTGTATAGGTATTACATAACGCGATGACGTAACGCGATACCTTCGCGCTCTCACCGGAAGTGTACTGCGGTATTAAGGCTGTACCTATAGGTGTACGACGTGTACTGTGGTGGCTACTGGGGGTTTATATTCGGTATTCGATACTACCGGTGTATCATACGACACCCGATAGTACACGATACGGGGTACATTCATGGGGTGTAATAACCCCATGGGGTACATTCTACAGTGGTCAACGCCTCTAACTGGACGCGGTGGTTCTACGGACAGTGAGAGAGATTAATAGGGTCTTGTAATAAGAGGAACCTCTATTGTAGGCAGGTGCACCACTACTACAAGGTGTTCTGGAGCGCATGTAATGCTGGACATATGAGTATATATATTAATCTATTATTCTTATAGATATCGCGTTGTATAAAACCCGTATAACAATAGGTTCATTGTTGCTTTAGTAACAATAGCCTACGCAGTGGTCCCCTGTAGGGAGGCACTGTGGTGCTGAACTACAGGTAGGGGGACTACACCGAAAGCGAATAAAACACACGAGAGAGAGAGAGAACAATGCATGTCTTCTATCTGGGGGGGTAGCGCTCTACAGACAACAATAGGTATTGTTAAACGTTCTGTTAGCGGCACTATGAGCGTTTTGTACGCTGTTCACTGTAACTCTGCTACAGATAATAACGGCTTTATGGCACTGATGGTTGTGGTAGTGGTAGTAGTGGTAATGGTAGTGGTAGTGGTAATGGTTGTGGTAGTGGTGGTAATATTGATACCAATAGTAATCCGTATACAATGGTTATTAATAAACAATTCACTATGACCCCTGACGCGATACAATGGGTTCATGTGACGTCATCTGGCAGAGAGAGGACCCACAATGCAATACTAGTTAGTGTACAACGCATACAGGTCCTAACTCCAGAGTGTAACCCTGTGTGTATAGATACCTTTGTGACATGTCGTAAGAGATATGCTTACCTACTGATGACATACAGTGTCCACAGTGCCTACTGTGTGTCTACGTGTGTCTACGTAGATAGTGACATGTCTCACCAAAGCCTAAATGGCTTTGCTATCACTATATATATATGTGTACAATATACAATGTACATTGTAAAATGTACCCTTTGGGCTTTGGTGATAGTGAGACATATCATATGAGACATGTATACTCTAAATGTATGATGATTAAGAGAATGCATGATGTGCATTGCACGTCGTTAAGGTGACACCTGTGTGTGTGTGTGTGTGTGTGTGTGTGTGTGTGTATTGTTGACTGTAATAAGACAATTACGTCACTAATTACTGATTGTTATGCAAATGAAGTATTGTAATTAACTAAACGCACACGCACACATGTGCACGCGAGCCAAATGTTCATCGCACATATAAACACACGCACCAACATATAAGTAAATATATTCTATTATTGATGTAACAGCGTTATTGCATAATAACTATGAAAACGTTAGGTGTTGATGATGTATACTGTAGGCATGCTTAATGAGATCAACGTGTATGCATGCGCGGCGCAGCTTACAGTACTATAGTAGTGGTATGGCACTGTATGCATGTGTATGTTTGCATCTTCGATATAAAGAAGGTATCTTTCTTATATCGATGGTGTGCGTGCATATTGATATGTGTGTGTATGTGTGTATGTGTATGTGTATATATGTTATCTTGACATACACACCCCTCGTATCACATGCTATAGTATAATCAATTGTTATACAAGGTTACTAAAACTTATTGAGATATCATACTTATGATGACCCATATACTGAGGTACGGTGTTAACACGATAGGAAGTATGTTCCACTGCAGTGTGTACTTATTACTATGCTATAAGTACACTTGTAGCAGTATCATTAGTAGCTAATGAACGCATTGACAACATGTATACATGGATAGGGACCGTGATGTAAACATAGTTAGTTAGCGGCCACAAAGTCACGTGTTCAATAGCTGTGTTAACACATCACTCTCCATTCTTTTGCGTAAACAAACTCAATTATAAAACTAACGAGGCTATATATAGTAATACTATAGACATACTATATCAATACTATAGTATAGAATGCTACTACTACTATATATATTCTCGTGGCTTAGATTTAAACGGCAATATATACTATAGTATAGTGTAGTATAATATAGTATAATATCCTCGACATATACACATACATATATACACACACACATATATATATATATATATATATATATATATGTCGAGGATATATTTACAAAGTATATATTTAAATAATGCATATTCACGAGGGAATATAAAATCATTGTAAATATATATTATTGTAATGTGCACAATTAAACCACATTCATTATTGTGGTTGTACACTAGCCAATGCCAGTGGGCATACAGTGTATAATTGTTATACACCATATAAACAATATAAACTGTATGTAATGAATATATATATTATACAGTTTAATTATAGAACACGGAAATACTATGAGTTGTATTGTTGCGAGGCTACAGTGTGATAATTAATATTGTAATGAATATCTTAACGCGTCAGTGTTATTAAGATGGAGGAGGGGGTGTGGGATCAGGAATCTGCGGAATTAATCGCACACACGCACACACACGTGGGTGTGCGATCAGACATAAGCGCACAGCACTGTTATCACACGATGTGTGTAGTAGATGAGCCCTTAGTGTTGATAGCTGTAGTTTAGAATAGAAATATGATAGCGAATATATACACGCCTATATATATATAGATTTGATGTATATATACATATGTTACTATTAATAATATATGTATATATACACCATGCATGGTTTACAATTTATTATAATTATAGTGTAATTTACACCGGATTCAGATATAGACAATAGAATTGAGTTAATTACAATGTCTATTCCTAATACTAGTATATATATAAATGTATAAATGCTATTGCGAAGGCTTAACGTTATATACGTTATACGCCCATGTATTAAATGGGATCAGATCATCGATGTAAATAAAAGTTTACCTTTTATTTACATGAATGTCTCAGATATAGGTCAGTGTTGGTATATATGAACACTGTGCGACGCAGTGTGATTTTAACTTTAAAACAAATAATACTCTCAAATTCAGCTTACAGTGTGCGGTGCGCAATGTGCGCTCGGAGTGTATATCATACACACACATCGTGCGCACTCTATCGTCGTGTACACTTAGTGGGTGAGTGACAGGTGCGGTTGTATCTGTTTATAGTAAGGACATCGAGTGATAGTAATCTCGCGGTGGTGGTGCGATGTCACACACTTGTGCGGCACACCGCGACACTCGTATACAGGTGTACAGTGACGGCGTTATACAGTGACTTCGTTATAGGTGTACATTGATGTACACTATACAATGTACACTGTACACTGTACATTGTACAGTGTACAATGAGGTTATACAATGGGGTTATACAGTAAATATATACGTAACGTTATAATGAAAAATGGGGGACGATGCCAAAGTTAAAATGTAACACTGGACTATCCAGTGAACTATCCAGTGTCCATTAGGAATATAGGGTAACTGGTTAGATAATACCTATATATACATACACTGTATATAGTATATATATATATATATATATATATATATATATATATATATATATATATATACATCATGTATATACCGATGTTACTATACTATAATACACACGTATACTGTACATAAGGCCACTCTTATAACTAAATCACATATTTCCCCCATCATATATGACGTATACGTCTATATACGTCAAATATCGTACTATATATAGATTTATAAATAATGATAGGACCATTTGGCTAACATTAATGTATTATGTGCACATTATTATCAATAATATATTAATATTAATGGATCAAAGTATTTTACAAGTTTCCCCTCTATTCATTAACGCTGTTCTATATATACATATATATATATATATATATATATATATATATATATATATATATATACGGTATAAATGTACGGCTCCGCACGTGTGGGGTGCATTAGCCTATTAATTATGATGATGAATAATGAATGGCCACACGCTTCGTCTGCTCCTGTGTGGGGTATAGCGAGGAGGAGGCAGCAGGAGGAGGTGATGCTGTATTATTACGTAACGCTCTGTCTGCAGCCTATTACGTAATAACTCGTGTGTGAGGCGAGGCGAGCGAGATGGAGTTGACGAGGTCGCGCTGCATCGGTTGCTATGGTAACAGTGGAGACACGAGGTTACGGCGCTAGTACAAGTGCGACGCTGGGTGAGATGAGGCTAGTGGTGTTATCTGACGAGATGAAACGAGATGTGGCGAGAAAGATAGAGATATATAGAGGGAGTATGACAGGGAATAGGAAATATATATACATAGAAAGAGAGAACGAGAGGGAGAGAGGGGAGACTGGGAAAATGGTAAATTATCTGGATATCAGCTAAAATGAAGATAATATCTGATCTCTGCTAGTCTCCCCCCTCCAGGAAACATCGCTTAGATAGCATCTCACTCTACATACACGATACAGAATATACGTGTTTTTATTTATGTACATGTATTTATATGTAGTGTTATGTTATACAATATTACATTATCAATATTACATAATCAATATTACATAATCAATATTACATAATCATATATGTAGTATGCTTACTTACTTGTTAAATGTATATTCAAATTTAAGTTATATATATATATATATATATATATATATATATATATATATAATAATACAATATGTGGTAAATTAAATATACAACAGATTGCAATAATATAAATATTATTAACGTAATGCTATTCCTATACAGATTTGCATATTTATATGCATTTTTATTTGTATATACATACACATATTATAAATATTTATATATTGTAAATAAATATTAGACAAAGATTAATTTATTATACCATTATAAAATACGGATATTTTTGTGTCATGTTATTTTATGATAATATATATATATATATATCAGTATATATCAGTAAAAACATATAAGTTAATGAAATATATAAATAATAACAATAGTTATAATTTAATTAAAATATGTTTCACACGGTAGGGCCGATATACATTGTATACCTCAAGCTTTACGTTAACAAACAAGCTTTACAATCACAGCCTGTATTAAGATGTTTATCTACTGAAATAACAATAGAAATGCAGTTGCATGGCTATCAATGAATCTATTGTTATTTACGACTAAACTATATATATATATATATATGAGTACATACATTAGAAACCCTAGAGTTTCCAGTAAACATGAATGATATACATCAAGTACATGCATATATATATATATATATATATATATATATATACATGTGTATATATGCGCATAATCCACGACTAACATTATAATGTAGTATACAGTACACTACGATGTATATTTTACAACACATACACACATATATACGCGCGCGCACACACATACACCCACATACACCCACAAACACACATACGCACACATACACACACATACACACATGCATGTATACACAGAACAATACGTTTGTTTATAAACACGGATGTAAACATACAATGCATGCGTAGTAAACCGTTTAGATAGAGCGATAATACGAGATTACTAGCGGCTAATTGCCTACGTATTGTTCTCGTGAATAACAGTGGTATCTAATTAACTAGTGATGTAATCGGGTTCCCTAGGTTAGCTGTTCATGGCATAAACGTCCACACACACACACTCTCTCGGATAATATATACAATTTACAGTTACAATGTTGTAACTTTATTGTATAAACTGCACGCATAATTATACACTCATTTGCTTTATATGTAACATTATAATATATATATATATATATATATATATATATACTATTACGATACACTATTACATAACATCAAAATAAAAGGTATACAGCTTATCCTACCCAATCTAACCTATAAAGGTGCAATATCTACAATAATGTTAGATAAAATTGTACTTTATAGAAAGATAAAATGTATATTCATAGTAATCTGTACCTTTTAAATAATTGTACCTTTATTTAATCTATATTTTTACCGTAATTGTTTTAATCTGCTAGTGTATACGTACATGATATGTATGTATGGGAACATGTGTGTATGTATGTATGTGTATGTGTGTGTGTGTGTGTGTGTGTGTGTGTGTGTGTGTGTGTGTGTGTGTGTGTGTAAACGTGAAGTGTATAATGCAGTATGTTTAAACATATTCACGTATAAGTGTATATAGGTTATTAAGTGTATTTTTGTAATGTAATCGCCACACCCTGCACGAGTCATCAAATATAGGATCTAATATAGAATCATCAAAACCTCTTGATACTATAATACGTATACTATATGTATTGGTACTACTTGGTATATCGCAAGTGAAGTGCACATTAGGAAAACAACAGCTCTCTGAGACCGACAATAGATATAAGTGTGTGTCTATTCATACACTTTATTGACTAAAGGAATATTCTAGAACGATTATAAATGAGCGAGAATGAATGGGAATTGAATTTACGTGGGATATGGAAAGGGTGAGATAGAGGATGATATAAAGGGGTAGGTTCCTACTTAGTAACATGCTTGCCACCTATTAATGAGTCTGGAAGCTGAGATGTTTTACATTAGTAAAATAAATCATATATTTATGTAAATATATATGTTATATGGTATATGATAAATATATCAAAGCATATTACATAATAGTCGATAGGAATATTTTTTTACTATATGTGGGATATCAGTTTTATGTAATAAATAGTAATAGTAGTAATAGTAGTAGTATTCTTGCAAGATTATAAATAGATAATGATGCATTACTGGTAGTTGAGGTAGATACATTAGATGATATGTAGACTATAGTTCAGCTTGCGTTATGCATATACAGCTATTTAAGCATATCTATTATAGTATAACCAATATGCTTATATATATAATATATAATTATACTATTATTAC